>JAFBJQ010000067.1:0-275390 GCA_016785345.1 Trinectes maculatus
GAAAATTTTGACAAAACGAGAAATTTTTCAGAAATGTCGACAATATGTTACAGTGTAGTATGACGTTGAAAATTTTGACAAAAATTTAAAAAATTTTAAAAATGTACAGTATGTTGTCGAAAATTTTGACAAAAATGTGAAATTTTTCAAAAATGTCCAAAATCTCACCAAAATGTCACAGTATAGTATGTCGTCAAAAATTTTGACAAAAATGTGAAATTTTTTGAAAATGTCCAAAATCTCGCCAAAATGTCACAGTATAGTATGTCGTTGAAAATTTTGACAAAAATTTTAATTTTTTGAGAACGTGGAAAAAAATTTGCCAAAATGTCATAGTATAATATGTCGTCAAAATGCAGAGGAAATGTGAAATTTTTCGGAAATGTCAACAAAACGTCATTGTGTAGTATGTTGTCGAAGATTTTGACAAAAATGGGAAATTTTTTGAAAACGTGGAAAATGCCACCAAAACGGCATAGTATTGTATGTCATCGAAAATTTTGACAAAAACGTGAAATTTTTCAAAAACGTCCACAATGTTGCCAAAACGTCATAGTATAGTATATCGTCAAAAATTTTGACAACAACGTGAAAGTTTGCAAAAACATGGATAATGATGCCAAAATGTCATAATGTATTATGCTGTTGAAGACAAAAGTGTGAATTTTTTTTCGAAAACGCCAATAATGTCACCAAAACAATGAAAAAAGACAACCTTCTGATTTCTATATCTTTGCCAGATTAGGTTAAAAAAAGTGTGACTCCCAGTCGTAAAACTACTGCTGTTGTATAACTGTTGATATTTTTTGTTTAAACATATGCAGATGGCAACTTTTTGGATGTTTTAAGAAGACGTTGTTTCTATTTGCTCTATGTTCTAGCTGATGGGGTTGCAGATGTGGTACTGTCCTGCACCCTGGTTGAGGAGGGAACCGAAGTGGGTGACAAGGGAGCTGCCTTCACACGGACTCCAGCTACTCTTGTCTTAAGAGATGTTGCAGTGGCTCATGATGAATCATTAGAAACTCTCACTCCTTTCATCCCCCCGTCAGTCCCTGATCCAGACCTCATTCTGTTTGAGGCCAAAGGTTTTTTTTCTGTCTTCTGTAAAATATGTAAATGTAAAATTTGGTCTGATATAAGCACAACCTGTGTTGAGTGTCTCCTCTCATTCCTCTGTGGCAGTGTCATCAGTTGAGATCCCCAACGCAGATGAGTTGCTCCATGCCGACTGCAACGGGGTGGAGGTGGAATGTGAAATAAGCCGTTACACTCCTCCTGGAGCTCAGAAAAACTCTAATCCAGCCTATTTCATGGCTTTGATTAATGTTAAGGAAGTGGAGTTCAGCACTGCCTTAATTCTGCAGACCTTGATGGTGGAGGACAACGCAGTGCTGATGCAAAACAAATTGGGTCTGCCTCTCAGCCAGTCGGGTACTCTGAAGTCCGAAGGTGAGCTCAAGTGTTTAGTATCCACATAACTCACATCAATTCATCTTTTTCATACTTTGTTTTTTCTTGTTGGCCAATAGCATTTTCATTGCTTTCATTACTTTGTCTTTGGCTTTGATTTCTGTCCCTAGTGAAATTCCTGGTGTTTTCTCCTGTAAAGTCTGCATCTGCGCCTATAAAAGGCGATGTCCTCCTCAACTGTGGTTTCAAGCACCATGAAATACCCTTATCTGAGGAAGTGGACATCGAATGGCGACTGCAGCACAGAGGAAAGGGGCACAAAGTGCTTGAAATGAAGACGAGGCTGGATGATGCAGAAGGAAAAACAGTGGGTAAGTGCTGTGGGTGGGAAAGGATGGATGGATGGATGGATGGATGGATGGATGGATGGATGGATGGATGGATGGATAGATAGATAGATAGATAGATAGATAGATAGATAGATAGATAGATAGATAGATAGATAGATAGCAGAAAAATATTACTATTAACAATATCAGAATATAAAAAGAAAAGCAATATAAAAAAAGTATTTACAACAAATAATTGGGACGGGTGATAAATAACCTATAGTGAAAATAACAGTAAGGTACGATGGACTGAAGATGGTGCAGTGAAATGAATATATGTAATACAGCAGAGTTTACACATCAGGGTGAGGTCTAGGGGTGTGTGGCTCTTTTATCCAGTGTCTCACAGATTTTAGATAACAATAGATTTAATTATGAAAAGAATTTTTTCTTGTTTGTTTAAGGACATTTACTGGCAAATGCCACAAATACCAAAGCCCTGTAGTAGTTATTTATATTCAAATTTTATACTTAAACTCTCCATACAATATTTGGGGTTAGCCATTATATTAACCATTGAAATAAACTACATTGTTACATGTCAGAAAATGAAAATGGTGAGCACAAATAAGCAGAGCTTTTTATTGACTAAGTTTAATCAGTTCCTATCTCGTTTTATGTTTTCAGTGAATGCAGAAAGGAGAAGCTCAAGCATGAATGCCTCCCAGGTTGTTGGTGAGGGTAACGCTTCTCTGACATTGAACAGGCTGAAGGTTTCAGATGAGGGCACCTACATCTGCTCAGTTAGTTTAGGCCTTTTCCATTCGCAGCAAATCATTCAACTGGAAGTTTTTCGTAAGTGTGACACCGATTCGATGTCTTACATAATCCAATCCAATCCAATCCACAGCGAGTCTTTTAGTTTGTGCTCATTGTTTTCAGAAACACCCAGTGTTTCCCTCTCAGAGGAGAAGCTGGTTTTGAAGACAAAGTCCCCTCAGACACTGAGCTGTCACTGTAGTAAATACTACCCACTTGATGCTCAGGTCTGTAAATACATTTTTTACATGTGTGTCTTATACAATTTTTTCTGTTATCATTAAAATAATCTGCTATCTGCTTTCTTCTGCCTTTTAGATGGAATGGTTTTACCTCTCTCCTACAGATACAGAGCCTACAATCTTCCCACATCAGGGCTCTCTGTCCAGTCATCGGCAGCATGGTGATGGGACATACTCCCTGTCGTCTCACCTTGCTGTGCCCCCCAGTGTTGCCCCTGGCACCATTATCACCTGCAGGGTGTCTCATCCAGCCCTGGACGTTCCTCTCTCTGTGAGCGTGGTGGTAGAGAGTCCAGAAATAGGTAATTATTAAATTGGCTGTTGCTTTTTGTATGATGATATTACTATTATTAAATATATATATATAATTTCTTGGTAGTGATAGTTATACGCATGTCAGGTCTTTATGCTAAGCTAAATAGATGCAGGTTGTCGCTTCATATGATTAATATACAGATGAAATTAGAGATCCGTTTATCGCTTAAACTAATATCTGTTCTCTGTGTTTTTACCTCTACAGAGACCTACTGGTGGATTCTGGGTTTCATGTTCATCACTGTACTTTTCTTCTACCAGGTTATGAGATAGGTCAAAAGGTCATTTTCGAGTAGATAAACCTGACTTGAAATTGAGCCCCGAGAGACTTGCCATTGTGTCATCTTTAAATTATTACTTGTTTTTACAACTATGGTAATGTTATCACTCTTGTCATCTTCTGCTGATATAAATACAAAATTTGGGGGAATACTTTTTAATAACTGTATTTTATTTTAATTTGAATAGCTCTATAATACACATTTGTTTGTGAGTATTGTTATTGTCATTAAACTATGCTGAAAGATGCAGTTGGAATTTGCAGTTCCTGTCAACACAATACTAGCTCTTAAATTAAAATTATACTGTACAGAATAATTCATTATAGGACCTAAGCAATTTAATTAATTTTTCTATTTGTTGTATCTCTTTTGACGATATCTTTTTGACCCTATATAATTAATATAATAATATTAATTAGACATTAGTAGGCGTTATCTGAAGTCCATATGAACAACATAGGCTCAGTGTATATATCAAACGCAGGTAGTTGACCTAATGATGATTTCTTTATTGGCATCAGCAAACGTTGTAAGCATGCATTCGATTTTGCAAATCCAGTTGCATCGCTCCATAAATCACACATGTTTTCATATCTAATGTGATTCTCAGTAATTAGCATTACTGATAACAACATTATCAGTAATTACCTGATAATGTTGTTGTACAATATCATCAGATAATTTTGGAAAACTGCTACAATTATTCATAAATGCACATAAAGTTGTTGTTTTCTGTATCAACTGTCTCAACATGTCATACATGTACATCAACATGTACCACAGTTTTTTGTTTTTTTTTCAAAAGCAATTGAATTTAAAACTTGGCAAACTCTTCAGCTTCATTGCATTCCATAAGCAGTAATTACCAGATCAGAAAATATACATAGGTCCTTTTAAACCACTAACAAAAGAAATTTACAATCGGCAGTTAGATTCAAAGATGGGAGATACACAGGTCACAAAAATAGGCAAAACTATGGACACTCTTTGCCATGCAAGTTAGAAACAAACACCTCATCTAGGCTGTTCGAGGGGGTCGGGTGGCTCCATGTTTCCTGATCAATTCATTGTTCCCAATTTTTCCAATCAGTTCAACTTAAACAACAGTCAAACAAACACATTGTCAACACAACTCTCAAAACAAGTAGACGTGTGAACCCGTTTGAAATGTGACGCTACACATTCATTTGTCTATGGCTGGGTCTCTGTCCAAGTCAGACTCCTGAGGCCTTCTTCTGGGCAGGAGGGATCAGTTCTTGTTTACAGTAGATTGTCTGTTAGTGGCTGCTTGTCTGTTCACTGTTCCTCCTCACCATGCATATTACTATGCCACTAAAAATAAAACCATGACTATGTCAACACCTGGGGTAAAAAAACCCCAGTACAAATAAAGCAGAATCTCATCATTCTAGAAACAATTCACTTTTTATGCAGAAAAAAACGCTGCTATTCTAATACTACCTTTCCCTGAATATTTTTTTTCAACTCTTACACTTTACCTATTTCACATTTCTCTTTTCTTGTTAATACTAAACATTGGAGAAGTAAGACGCTAAAGGTTAGGCAGGTAAGGAAATTTAAAAGTTACTAATAAAAATGAAGTTAGAAAAAGCTATTAGCTGCAATGCTCTGGATCACAAATACACACGCGCATACAACAGAAATGATCATAATCTTAATTTAACATGATTTGGTTTTAGTAAGCAATGATGGTAGCAGTGATGAAGGAAGTGTATTAGTTTGGCATGTCAGTATCATTTTACAAATGCAGGTCTCTCAAAAAAGTTAATATGAACAAGCTTTGGTGTATCACGGTGGAAAGGGCTGCAAACTGTGGTTCATTCTCACTGCACACACTCACCATCTGTACATTGTACATTTCCCCCCCAGTGCTCATTTCACTGGCCTGTAATGTTCCCGTGTCCCAGAGATTTTCTCTCTCACTCCTTTCCTTCCTTTCCTCCTCTTTCTCCCTGTCTGCTGCGGCCTTCAATAATACATGAGGTGCAGAGACAGAAAAGAGTGAGGGAGACTTCTGGTCCAAACGACGGGAGACAGCAATAGGAAAGGAAGGGAAAGAGGGACAAAGAAAGCAGAGACACCTATATAAAGTCGGGTGTAAGTGCAAGATGGTTTGATGGAAGACTGTGTAAAGAGAGGGGTGTCATTTTTTCTCTTCCCTCTTTTTTTTCATTTCCAAGTCCATATCCCTCTGTATTGATGGGCAGGGTTCAATAGAAGAAGTACACTGTGAATGAATGAAAGTGGAAGCGATTAGTGTGGGAACACATCATTTACAATACGACAGAACACAATGTTTTTCCTCTGGGGTTTTATGTAAAGGCTTGTGTTTAATGATTAGTCATGAAAAATCTTGAATAATTGAGACTCTGAGCTGTAGACCAAATGTTGGCTCTTTAGAGAGAAGACATAATAATTTTTTTAAATAGTGGTGCTGTTTTACACTTGTCAACATCCTCTAATAAAGTCAGAAGAAACTGTATCTTAATTCGCTGTGAAATTTACAGCACATACACATCAACACTAATATAAACAGGCTGCTGCCATTATATAAATTGCTGCCATGAACAAAAGAGCTATTTCTCTACTAATGTGGCAGGCACATACAGTATAATGATATCAACAATCAACCAACCAATCAACAAAAAAAAAATCTTACTTACAGAATATTATTCCAACCACAATGACTCCAATGATGCCCATCATGATCATCATCTGAAAGAAGACAAAGATAGATAGATGGAATCTACAGTGAGACATGATGTAAGAATTTATACACTGAACATCTTAAACAACAAAACAAGATGCTTAAGATTGTTTGCATTTGCTTTTGTTATGTAGTGTATATCTGAGCCTTTAAAGCAAACTCTACAAAAACAAACTTCTTTTTCACGTTTCCTGGATGCATCTGTGCAGACCTCCACATCGGCTTATTAATGGATGAGTGCACAGAGAGGAGGATGACGGCATCCCTGGCACAGATACTGTGTTTGCCTCTGTGCATCTCAACTTTAAAATGCTGTTTGATGCTTGAGTACAAAAAAGCTTAGGAATTGATCCACACTTAATTTGAGTGCTACATTATGGTATATTCATACTGTGCTGTATCTCAGTTCACTATTCCATATACAAATAGGCATACTGTTAATACATTATGGGTATATTTTAGTGTCTGTTTAATGGACCAACACTAATGTGCCTACCTTGCAGTTCTTCCACCAGTACTTATTCTTTAGCTTGGCTGCGCAGCTCTCAAACTGGGAGGCTCCAGCTTGGAGAGCATCCGCTCTGTCATCCAGCTCTGAAAGCTTCTGGTCCCTTTCCAAAACCTTGTCTACATTCACCCGCATAATATCCACCACCTAGACCACATTTGCCAGGATGAGAAAGCATTTGGCAGCAGTGCAGAGGGGGATGAAAGGAATAACAATAATGGTTAAGGGAGGGCAACACAGGGTTTTCTGTAGATTTAGTGTTCTGTATACAACAAACATGACTATATAAGTAAGTCGAATCCATTGGCAAATTACAGTACAACTGTAATACATAAAAAACATGTTTCCAGAGAACATAAAACATTTTTACATGTCTCAAAGTATACAGGATTTTAGTCTGGCCTGGTTCAGCTCACCTCCTCCACTTGGGCCTGTGTCTGTTGTAGCCTGCGGTTACTGGTGGTGTTAGGTGGGCCTGCAGGTGCGCCGGCTGGGGCTCCATCTGCGCCGGGGGCTCCTGGAGCACCAGGGGCTCCAGCTGGGGCGGCGGCATCTGGGGCAGACCTGCAAAGAAGCACGAGAGGAGGGGAAAATAATATATTAATAACACACATATGTGATGTATGTATGTTTACAGCATGTAGACGGCTGCCACTTAAACCGAGAATGGGTGGAGTGTGTGGGTGTAGAGTGGACAATGTGGTAAATAACATGCAAAGTTCAAACGGGAGAGAAAAAAGAGGGTCTGGTGAAAGCAAAGAAAGGGTAGGATTAAAAATAAGATAGAAATGTAGGACACAGATGGGAAACAACACACGGAAAGCCCTCTCCGAGAAGATTGTGTTCAAGGGAAGAAGAAGGGAGGAGATTTTGTGATGGATTGCAGAGAGACAGAGAAAAAACAAGGTGAGAGTGGAAAGTCGTGTGCAGCAAAATGGAATGGGTTAATCCAGTAGGGGGAGGCATGGTCACAGGAGGTGTAAACCTGGCTGCTCAGGAAGGCAGCCTGACTGCTGCAGAACAGTTTAACCCAAAATTCAATTAAAAAATCTAAAATGAAATTAAACCAATTTTCCAGATAATACACAACAATGTCTTCATTATTTGACACGAATGCTCCTCAACATTAAACAGGTGACCACTGCAAAGTCCCCCAACCCCCCTGACCCACAATACAAGAAACTAATCTAAGAAAAAAATATATAAAAACAAACAAATAAACATTATGTCAACGTGATCTAACATCTCAGAGCAACAGCAGCCAGCACTTCAATAAATTATTTAGTGATGCTGTACTACGGATTTATGTTTTTTTTTTTTGCTTGCGTCAGCAAAATCAGTCAAGCTGAAAGAAAACAGTTCAATATGAAACACACAACCTGATCAGAAAACACACATGTAAATACGCATATCTGAACATACGTCATCAAACGATGGATGTTTGAGTCTGTGACTGTGGGATGGGGGGGGGAAAAAGCGCAGCAGAAAAGCCGCATTGATACTCACATCTTCTCTGCAGCTGTTTGAAGTGACTCACGCGCAGCGGAGGAGGGGTGACGGGCTGCGAGGCAGGAGAGGGAGGGTCCGAGGGACCACACGGGGGAAAAAAAACAACAACACCCGAGAGATCACAGGGAAAAAAACAGATGTGGATTTATGGGCACTGGTCCCAACGAAAGTCCCGGTTTTCAATGAGCAAAGTGATTAAAGTGCGGATCTGACCAGTGGCGCAGTGGAGCGACGCTTTTATAGCGCAAGTCGTCTGCAAAGTGCCGCAATACAGACAGGCTGAGTGTCTGAGTGCTAATCCAGTCTGCAGCGATCCGGAGGTGCTCAGGATCCTGCAGCGTCCAGCCACCTCCAAGTGATGGGTCCTGTCGGAGCTGCTCCTGGATGCTGAGACTCTTCTGCGAGCGGTTTTGGAAATGATGGAGGTGGGGTGGGGTGGGGTGGGTGGGGAAAGTCCAGTCATGAAAAATTCAGCGGATTCCTTTAACCCCTTCCTCTCTGTGTCGGTGAGGTTCTTGTTTTGTGTGGTGGTGGTGCGGGAGTTTGGTTCGTGGCACTGTGGGCTACTGCATTAATGCGTCTCTCCTCCTTCCTGCCTCCTCCACTTGGACTCGCAACGACAGTGCGGTACTACCCCCCCCTCCCCCTCACACTTTGCAGTACTGCAGCTCTCTCTCTCTCTCTGTGTGTGTGTGTGTGATGGGGCGGCAGGACAACACTGCGGTACAGTGGATGCCTACAGATTGTTGACTCGACTGTTTCCCCCTTGGCCCGGGATTCTCCCAATTCACTCCCCCTCGTGCGACGCGTTTCCCCCTTTGCGCACGCTCTCATGTCATTCCCGACGGGATTCCTGCCTTTGAACTCACATTTTTTCATCCCTAAATTCCTCCTCTTGCATTTCAGAGATGCAAGAGGAGTCAAGCCGCCGATGCCAGACAGAAATCTCGGGACACGTCAGACCACTGATGTGGACACCAGCATCCACACACGTGTCTGGTGTGATATTTAAACCCGGGCATTAAAAGTAATAAAACGATAAATAGCTATAGTAAAAGCAGTAAAAGTTTAAAAGTATTAATTTCTTTGGTTTTTAAAACATTGCACAACACTTAAGATTTATATGCTCCTCTGGAGGCCAAAACATGGTATTAAATGTGATGTCAATATAATGTTAAACATGATATTGCTGATATTACATGGAACTCACTCATAATAACTACAGATTTTAATATGGAAACATGAACAAAAAACATTGTGTAGGTGTTAATTTTTAATAGATCATAATGGAGTTGACAATGACTGGAAGTAATTAAGGCAGCTTTTCTAGTCCATTTACTAATAATATATTTTCACGCCTGCATTTCAGACTTTTTGCACTCATCAAAAAACAAAACATTGTTTCTAATTAGAACTGATAACAGATCCAACGACAAACATTATATGATAAACCTCACAACTGAGAAAATGGAAATATACAAAACCATGAAACCATCGAGACCATGCAATCACACAGCAAGACTCCAGCAGTCCTAATCGGCTGGTCTGGTATATGGACGTCTTTGGTTTTAGCGGTGTTTGCCATAGCGGTTGAGCCGTTTGTAGAGGAACTTGATCCTCTTCTCCAAGTTGTCTCTGTCCAGAGTCATCATTCTGTCTCCCACCATCTTCCTCTTTCGAATTAATCGCTGCAGTTCATTACCTTTGAAACCCTTTACCCAGCAAGGGCCTATAATAAGGTCTTTGGGATGAGCCTTAAAATCTCCTGCGGGCACAAAATGAGATGATTACTTTCTGCACAGTCAAAGCATATGCTCATACAGTATAAACTGCCCAATAAAGACCTAAAAGTATTATAAGTGTTAAGAAAAAGTACTATGCAGTTGTTGTTGCATAGTAATACTATGTACACACTTTTTGATTTTTTACAAGACGTATTTTTCAAAATTAAAATACAATATTGGAGGTGCACAGTACAGCTTAAAAAACTTATCAGGTAGAAACAGGCACTTAAACAAAATAAAAAGTCCAGCAACTTAATGTCCCTGATACACTTAATCATGTACACGGCACTTGCCTAATATGCCTATGTTATCATAAACTCCAAACATGTTCTTCTTCTCAGTCCACCTATCCACGTTCTTCAGTGGAGGAATGCCATGCATCCTGATCTGGCAGCATGAACCTGAAGACAACACAGTCTACAGTTAGCTGGTTAAATGATTCATCATAAAGTCAACAGGAACAATTTAATCATTAATTCAAGACATATTTTTAAAACAAAACTGCAATTTTTTGTGTTTGTTGCTTTTCTTCATCTGACAGATTATAAACTGCTAATAAAGAAAAATGAGGCACATGAAACATGGTGGAAAAAATAAGACACAAACAAACAATATTTACTATATATTCCATAAACTCCATTTATTCAAGTGTTAGTCATTCGATACAAATTTTATCATACCATGTTTGTAAAGTTTTATGGTATAATGATAAAAAAACACAACCACACAAAGCTTCCAACACTTTGGACATGCAACAACTGATTAACAGCTCAACTAAGCAATATTTTTCAGGGTTATTATTAAAACCACCGACACCTTCTGCAGTGTTGTTTATTAGATTTAGATCTATAACACAGACACTGACATATCGATCCCACATTTACGATTTCAACCAGACATCATTGACTTATTTCACCACTAAAAAGAAGCATCACAGAGTACAGAGACAAACGTGTGTTTGAAACCAGTATGATAACAGTGCTCACCAGTGGAAATGGTCCTCGCTGTTTGCAGCAGGGTCCCAGCAGACTGACAGAGGGACGCTCCAGCTCTCAGCAACCCCCCCAGTACTGACATATCCAACCTTTTCTACCAGAAGACACGACGATAAAACATTAACAGCACAACCGGGTGTACTTAAATAGCCATTTCGTCATTATTAATGAGGTCGGGTTAAACTCTTCAACCCCTCCATATTGACCCTTAGCGTTAGCATTAGCTAGCACGATATGTAAATGTTATGAACATTACCTGTTTCAACGCTAATCTGCGACTTCACGACAACTAGTGCCACTTGCCAATATAACAGCAGAGTGTTAATTCAAGTCGTATACGGTTATATAAAGTTTTAAAATAAATTTTAGTGAGGCTTCGGCATGTTATCGCTGGGCGCCTCCATCTTGCTCTATCTCCCACAATGCATAGCGCCGGGCATATGTTGCCGGAAGAGCAGCGCACCAGTAGAGGGAGCTAAAGGTGGTGGAGCGTCTCTTATAGCAAATACGTCAGACTGGCAGTTCATTAGGTACAACTAATGAAGTCCAATACAGCTGTCCGACTATAACCCAGAACTTCATGTGGTTTATAAGTTCATTTTTTATTTACATAGTTCAGTGGACATGTTGATTTAACGTTGTAGTTCTTTCTCGGACTGGAGTTTGTTACGCTCTTTCGGAGAGGTGTTTTTATTACTTTCCCTGACCTAATTTATGTCAGTGTATTGCGTGAAAATAAACGTATAGTTTAAAATAAACTATATTCTCCACACAGTTGAATCAATGTCTGTATGAAACAGTTTCAACAAAAGCAACGTGCAACAGTGTGTAAAAGGTAATGAAAATAAAACATGTATTTCCTCGTAGAATAACCATGGTGTTAATTTGAAATTGAAGCACATTTATTCTAGCATTGTATGAAGTATAGTTCTGAGACTTGTACTTCACTTGAGTATCTTCATGCTCTGTTGCATAATAGAAAAATACACAATTTTTAGAGATAAGAAATTTTGAGAAAAAAAGGTGCTCAATTTCTCCTATGTTTTTTTAAAGCACAGCTACACATTAATCTTGTTCTTCCCAGTCCAAAGAATCATCTCATACTGCCTCAGTTTTATTTTGAGACAATGATTTTTTTGAAATAAGTTAATGCAGCACTCGTACCTATTATCAAGTATTGTCATCAGTCAACTTATGACATCTTAAACATTTCAGAGAACAATATACATCCAGACAATTAAATAACCCACAGCGTCTCTTGTTGACTTCCCTCCTCCACACACACACACACACACAGACACACACACACACACACACACACGTACACACACAAACACACACACACCACACACACATTAACATACAAAGAGAGCGAGAGAGCGAGATACAGACTGATACTTTCATTTTTACTGTTGTTCAGGGCTGCGTGGAATATTTGTCATTTTCAAAGTATCAAATGCAGAAAATCTATCTTTGTCTTAATTTCGTTCTTGCTAAGACATTGATGAGGATGTGGAAATTAGAACATTGAATACAAAACATCACATAAAAAAAATATTCCATTCACATATAACATAACTCACTGCAGCAGTCTGCAGCGAGAGCTTTGTGTCTGATTCTAAGCATATGTCTACGTGTGCCTGTAGCAGTAAATTAAATTTATGACTGTCATATATGAAAATCCCTGTGCATAGGTTAGTAGATTAGAGAACTGAAAACAATAAACTAAATGTGCAGAAGAGCAAAAATCAAGTACTTTTAATCTTGGCGCACTTTTAAAATCTGCTGATAAATACATAAATAAATAAGATACGTTATTTGTCAAAGAAAAGCCAAATACATATACTGTACTGGAAAGAAATGTTTGAGGTGCGTTTGCATCTCAGAAACACAGTCTTGTTGTCCTGTCCTGCAACAGCTTTGAACAAAATGCTGACATAAGAAAATAAAAATCTGTGAGGCAGATCTGTGCTCTGCTTCCTGTGCCAGTAAAACTCAGTGGAATATTATAATCACCTACACATACAGAGCAGAACACAATATAATCATGTCAGCTACAGAAAACAAACCACAGCAGCGTTTATAATAATCCAGAAACTGCTAACTGAACATTAACGCTGTCTTGTCTTTGACATGAGCAGAGAAGATTCAGTGAGATCCTGTCATAGGAACAAACGACTCATTTGATCATTTGACATCGACAGAAAGTTGACTATTTTCCAAGCTCATCTTTATTAACATAATCATCTGCATCCCTTCAAGCTCAGAGCTCAATTATTTCCATGTGAGGGGCATTTTCCTCCAGTCCCTATACCTCATATTCAGATACAGTGGTAGTGACTAAACATCAGCTCTAGGTAGGACCACCTCATAGTGAGTGAAGCACTCGTGACCCCAACAGTGACGCATCAGAGACACTGTTCTTTGTGTTTTTTTCCTTTACTGTAAGATACCACCAAGCCATAGACACAGCCTCAAACACACTTAACACTGCCTGTTTTCATTTGAAAATTGACAGTGTTTAATGTGAGGGGAAAGAGTGGAAGAAAGGGTGTTGAAGATGAAAAGAATTATCTTACAAAAATTCTCACACCACACATGACTGCTACCAAGGAAAATGACTACATGAGATTAAGAAAACCAGCCCTGTGGTTTCACCCACACACTCTCAGGTGTATCTATCCATCAGTGTGACTTCTGCCACACAGACAGATAGACAGACAGATAGATAGATAGATAGATAGATAGATAGATAGATAGATAGATAGATAGATAGATAGATAGATAGATAGATAGATAGATAATAGATAGATAGATAGATAGATAGATAGATAGATAGATAGATAGATAGATAGATAGATAGATAGATTCATCATACAAGTTCAAGGCTCTAATACTGTAGTCACAGCCTTTTAGCAATCCTTGAATTTGTCTGGAAAATTACATTTTCTATTGAATGCACATTATATTCATCAATAATTACTTTTGCTATGAATGAACTATATTTTACCATGTCACTATATCATCTACTGTGGGGTTTAAAAGGGAGCTGTTACAGTATAAATTTGTGTTTGCTTGTGTGTGTATCGATCTATCTATCTATCTATCTATCTATCTATCTATCTATCTATCTATCTATCTATCTATCTATCTATCTATCTATCTATCTATCTATCTATCTATCTATCTACCATCCATCCATCCATCCATCCATCCATCCATCCATCCATCCATCCATCTATCTATCTATCTATCTATCTATCTATCTATCTATCTATCTATCTATCTATCTATCTATCTATCTACATCTACATCTATCTACATCTACATTAAAAAAGAGCTTTAAACTGTTGCCCGTTGATGTAAATCACAGATGGGCTAGCACCAGGTATAAGACAGATTGGGAGTTTGTGATCTGTCTAATAATGTCTAATCATGTAAAAAGACGTTACTCTGTCTTTCAACAAAACGCTAATGTATTTACACACAGAAAAATATGTCGTAGGTTGTTAAACAACGTGTGAATGTTAGTGGAGGCCTGTTTCTATTGTAGCAGCAGAGGTATAAGAACTGACGACAATGAGAACAAAGACGCGAGAATGGAGGGGATGATTCACTACATGAATATCCATTAGAACAAGACATAATGTAACTAATCGGCCTTGTTTACATACTGGTAATGGTGCTGATGATGTTGGGAGCTGTGAGAGAGCAAGCGGTTGTAAACGTAATTGACTGGCAGTGACGCAGGTATCACAGTGGTTTTGGCGTTGCAGTTGTGTTCTCTCGGTTTCAAAGCAACAACTTTAGCTTCCGTGAATGACACTGAAGATGTTTGTAAACAAGTAACAGTCATTGCAGAGAATGGAGAAAAGCATTGTAAATAAACATAAGGCACGTTCCTTATGTTTATTTGGTTTAAACGCATCTCTGAAAAGGAGGTTTTTAACAGATTTGAACAGATACTGTACTTCCATTCATGGGCCTATCATGCACATTATAGCTTGTGTATGATTTGCAAATCAAATAATATGAATAATAATACAATTTACATTGTATTTGATGTATAGAAGGAAAGTCAGCGAAGTAGAGAGAATCCGTGGGAGGAAGTGGGTCTCCCTGTTTGCATCTCTGTCTTAGAGTTTCCAGGCTGACAGTCAGACCGCATCAAAGCCTGGCTTGTAGCTGAAGTCACATGATCAGCAGAGGAACTACCAGACACATCAACCCAACCACGCACATATATATATACCTCATCAGCTCAGCTCCGAAAAACACATTTGACACATCGCACAAAGATAGAGACATAGAAGTGTGGGAAAGCATGTTAGTGAGCGATTTGTGGACAGATTTAAACAGCAAAATAATGTGGAAGTGTTTCATATTTATGTTGGTAACTTTTCTTATGACAGGTAATTGTATTTTTATTTTTTTAAAAATCTAAATCTAAATCTTTAAATCTATTTTTTTTTAAAGTAGCATAGATGAGACACAATTAACTTATGAACCTGAAATGAACTTGTTTTTTTCCCAGGAGCTCAGTGTGAGGTTACGGAGGTGTTTGCTGAAGCGGGCTCTCAGGCTGTACTACCTTGTAATTGTAGCCCCACACCCCATGCTTCACCCGCAATCATTTGGAGTAAAGCCGACAAAGGGTAAGACACAACTTTTTTCTTTCTCTCCTCAAATCCTGCCATTGATTTAAAAAAAAAAACAGTTTGAACACTGATGTTACTGGGCTGTTGTTGAACATCTTATCACAGCATTGTTTGGAGGAAGGAAAAAAGCGGCCTGCAGCACTGGGGCGCTAGGTGGACACTGGGAGGCGTCCAACGCGTCCAATGTCCCCACTCTCAGTTTGAAAGAGGGGACTTCAGCCTGCAAATTAACAATGTGAAGGAGGAGGATGGAGGGAATTACGACTGCGCCGTGGAAGTTGGAGGCCTGGTTACTAAAAACATGGTCACACTGAGAATCATTACAGGTAATAAACAGATTCTAGTGTGTAGCTTATATTAAAATTCACCTAAATTAAGTGACACCCGTTTATTTCCAGGAATGTGTGTGTTAATATTAATGGCATGCATCTCATCCTTGACTGTATCCATCACAGTGTCCGTCTCGCCATTGGACCCCTTATTGGGGACGGACGTTTCAGTCACTTGTGACGTTACTCCTAAGGCTCAAGGGTCCTCTGTGCATTGGATGGTGAACGACAGCCCGCTCTTACCACAGACTCAAATCACGTCAAAGAGAGACACCTCTAAAAGCATTGTGATGGAGAAGGCAGCTGTCAAGCTTGCAGGAAAGTGGACCTGTGTGGTGGGCTACAAGGGCAAAGAGGTGCGCGTGTCAGCAGCTCTGTCCGTGAAAGGTAAGATCTTAGATCCAAGAACACTCAAAAACAAATTGTGAGAAAATGAGCCATGAATACAGTTTTTCTGCAGATGTCCTTAAAATTTGCCTTTTCTTTATTTCCTTTGAAGGAATCATCCAACCCCCCACAGACAACACCAAAGTGTATGCTGCTGTGGGAACAGCTGTCACGCTCCCCTGTGTCTTTTCTGCTGGGCTGATGCCTTCTTCACCGATCTGGGAGAAACAGCTGCCCGAGTCTCTCCTTAACCTGCATCGCTCTTTTTCTCCATCCTCACAGTCCCCTCAGCTCGCATGGGATAAGTCTGTCAGTTTGCACGAGGTTGGTTTTAAGGACGAGGGCAGGTACAGGTGCTCTGGGACTGTGGAAGGACAAGTGTTGTCTCGAAATATCCAACTTGTCGTCGCCAAAGGTAAGCTTACGTTCTATTTGAAATCCTCCAAATCTGTTTTTTTTTCCACACACAATACATTTTATTGTCTTGTTTTGTTTTCAGTTGATAGCCAAGTCCTGTCAAAGAGGAGGGGATCTTTGATGCTGACCTGCCAACTGTCCGACACAAGTGAGGTCACTGAATACGAATGGGTTCATGTGACCTATGATCTTAATGGCACACAGTCAGTCGGGTCCATCCAGAAGGGGAAGACTCTGAGTATCAGTCAGATGTCAGAGGATCATGTGGGCACATGGACATGTCGGTTCTTGGGCAAAAACGGCATTTTGGGAAACATAACATATGATGTTCAAATGATGAGTAAGTTGAAACTTGTTTGTGCTGTTTATGTTGTAGAAAGGTTAAAAAACGGAATTGTTGTCCCACATAAAATGTCACTTTGTGCCTTTATCTGATTTTCTGGTGTTTTTCCTTCCAGGTGGTTTGAGTGGACAAAAATCGTCCGGTTCCGCACATAATACTGCTGCTATGGTCGGCCTCAGCTTTCTCCTAATTGTTATGCTACTGATTCTGGCTCAAATGTACAAGAACTACCAAAGGGTAAAGATTAATGGTTCATTCAAAATTATAATTATTATTACTATCATTATTATTATGTGCGGTAATATTTGTTTAATAAGGGAGATTATTGCTTTGAGGTTAATTTCAAAGATGAATTTCAATCAATTATATTATTATTGTTTGTAATATAATTTTTAAGAAGTCATTTATTTGTTAAAAAAATGTAACCAAAAATTAATTTTTGGTTACACATTTGTAAAATAATTTGTTTTTAAAGTTTCCTTTGTACCCATTTTTTATCTACAGAAAAAAAGGACCTTTCAGTACCCTGCACTGGAAGCGATTGTTCATACCATCTCCACTGAGAGGGAGAGGAGAGAAAGGAACCAAGGAAAACAGAAAGGCACATCAAACTAAAAGGTGCTAAAGTGAAATCTGTCTTTTTCATGCACTATGTTGAGAAACTTTTGTTTGCACAGTTTTCTTTTTAAATACATAAAAAGCAGACATCATAGCAGTACTGCTCTTATTGTTTTAATAAAAATGTCACTGAAATGTTGTATATTATCTTGTTAGTACAGCTGTAAATATTTTCAATTGTTGCATGTGTGTATATTACATAGTAGGAACAGAATGCTTTATACATAAAGTGCATTTAACAGAAATAAATCTGGTTACATTTATTTTATCATAGAAATTCTAAGGTTCCCCCACGAGAGAGGAAAACCGTAACTGATATAAATTAATTATACAGTCATTTGAAAAAAATATGTTTCAATTTATTACAAAAACAATGACAATTGTATATGTACATTTGTAAATATATCACATTAATATACAGTAAATACAGAATCTTACAGTAATTACACATGCAGAGTGAAGTCCTGTGTCAATCGCACTCTAGAAGGTTGCTGAGCCGCAACATCTGGTAAATGTTGACTGGTTTAGTTTGGGATCACTTCAGTGTGTAGTGCAGCATCAGAGCTACACTTGACTACACTCCCCTTCATCATTCTCTGAAAAGTGGTTAAAATCCCAAAAGGTCAAAGATCGACTGATGCCTTCCAGAAGCCCTTCATCTCTAGGGTGTAAATAGTCCATAACTTCATCATCATCAAAACACCAGCCTGGCCAGTCCACATTTACACCTTCTGTAAAGGCAACGCTAAGAAAGAGAAAAAGAACAATATTTACATTAAGTGTATGTTCTGTCTTGCCACAAAGTGTAAAATACCATAAAATATCTTGTGCCAAATTAAAGGATAAACAATACATACAAACTCACTGCTTAGAAAAAAATCCATCAGGACCAATCAGGAAATTAGGTTTTCTGACATTGTATCAACATACTATTGTTATACCTAGTAAATACATGCTATTTGATGACATTTTTTTTGATTTCTCATTTTTTTGGTCACGTTCCACATGCTGTTGGGTCACTGATTTTGGCAGATTTTTGACCTGTCAGGAAATTAGGTTTTTTGACATTGTAGCAACAAAATATTGCTGTATCTGGTGAAGTTATGTCATTTTTTGTAATTGGTGCGAATGCTGAAAGCATTCGCACCAATTACATATTTTTATCCTGTTTTCTTTATAATTGTTTTCTTTATTGTGTGAATGCTGAAAGTTGTTCATACTTAATTGCTTACTACTATTTTTACTATTGACTATAGTTACTACTTCTACTACTTTTACACTGACATGCCTAGTAACTCCTTACTTGCTTATTATGTATTTCACTTTCTACTATATTCACTACTTATATTACGTCTACACGGAGACTACTACATACTCATTTAAATTTTTGATTTTTGATTTTCAATGCATTTTCAGCACAGCTTTCAGCTGTTATTTCAGTGGGACTATACCATTTATATGCCACCTGCTGTAACGTTCCTCAGTTGTGTTTTTTACTTTTTACTTCTCTATCGCTCCATCATACAAATTCATACATTTTCAAATCAATGTGTTAATCAGTCACATAATTAATGATGAACAGCTGTACTTTTTGTCGTACAAACCTGTTCCTGTTATCATCTTCATCTCCGTCGACCAGCTGCTCTTTCCATCCTTTACTCACGGTGAGGGCTCTGTGTCTCATCAGCTCCACCTCTTCCTCCCACTCTGTGTCTCTTTCTCCATCGCTGGGCGCTGGTGAAGGCGTGTTGGAAAATGAGGGCGAGGGAGCATAATATCTCGGCTTCAAATGGGCCACTCGTAAATGTTTTCCTCTCTTTAACCCATCTCGTTCTCTCACTCTCTCTTTGGCTCTTTCCAGAAGGCCCTCCAGAGGTGAACGGTGTCTGTTGGGAAAATGTCCTGAGCTGGAAAATGGTGTATTTTGTTCTTGGGGTAAAGTATACAGGTCACTGGGGGGCAAATGAAGTCCATGCCCTCCTTCATTTATGAAGTTGGGGACAGAGGTACTTCTTTGTGCTTTCATTTTGGGCCCTTTGCCATGGAAGTTTAGATTAGGCAGCTCGGGCTCAGAAAATATTTGAGGATCTGGAGACTCTCTATCGTACGTGTACCAGAACTTGCTTTGGTTCGGCTTTAGAGAGCCCAGCTTCAGCACCCGGTGTGAATCTGAGCTTTGGCCAGTAGGAAGAGAAGTTCTCTTGTGTCTTAGATCGTGGTCAAAGATAGAAGAAGAGTTGTTCGAAGAAGCCAGAGTCTCACCAGAGCCCTGGGAGATCTTTTCCAGTGTCTGCATAGAAGAGCTATGTTGCACACTCAGTGGCCTCCTCCTATGTGAGATGCCCCAAGGCTCTGAGGAAGTCTCCATGTCTCTAGACTGACTGGAGCTGGAATGTTTCCTGATGTCCTGGTTTGCAGACTGGGAATCTCTCCCTGTTAATATCCTTCCTTCTCTCAGGACTTGATGTAACTCAGGCACTTCCTTTGAAACTGTTGGTTGGTGAAAAGATGGTAGAGTGCTTTCTTCATTTGTTGGATAGTCAACATCTGGTAATCCACCAAATAAAAATCTTTGGGGTCTAGGTAAATTGTATATTGAAGGATCATTAGCAGTATTAAGGTAGAAAAGATCCAGATTCGGGGCAGACTGTGCCCTGTGATTAAATGTCATCCTATGCTCTATCATCTTGGACTCAATGAGTTTCTCTTCTTCTTCTGAGTGGTTCCCTTCTTGATCTCCTCTCACTCCCATTTCGATCCATTCGTATTCCCTGACTAGTTGCTGCTGACCAGCAAGGCTCTTGTGCATTGATTTGCTCTTACTCTCACTGGACTGGGAAAGCCAAAAAGGTAATCCACTGGTCACATCATCTGCAGGTTGATACTCCGCCTCTGTTTTCTTAAATGCCAACATCCCATTTATTGAATTTGCTATAATAAATTCATCAGAAAGCTGATCTACAAAATTTTGGTCTTTTGACTCCACATTATCTGCCTTTGCTTCTTGAATAGATTTGGTCTTCGGTTGATTTTTCCAGTTTTCCATTTGTTTGTCCCTCTCCTTCTTTCTCATGCTGGTCAGTGTTTCCTGATGACATAACATGAACATAAAATGATAACGTATTCAACAATGAATGAGTTTTTTCTAAATCTGTCAGTAAAAAACGGTCAGTACAGTCGTATTGATTAATCCCGAGTGTGACATCGACTAATCCAACAATGTGAAGACATTTCACTCTAATCCAAGAATAAACCTCATGGTGGTGCCAGAGTTCATAGCAATCCATCTATTCCACCCAATCCACAAACACTACCATTTCGTAATCTTAAAAAGCACAATGAGCCTACGGTCCTTTTCAAACTTCAGGTCAGATTTATCAGCTGTTACCTTTGCCTGGTGAATGGCGGAAACCCATCTGAAACAGCTCTGTGAGGTGCTGGCTGCAAATATGTAGACATTCATAGCACTCCGAAGTTCACCCACCTCAACGAGGACAAAGGAACCTGAGAGAAGGAGAGGAATTATAATGGGCTCTGTAATATATCTATGAAGACTCTACCCAGCACAGTGTCAATATGAAAATGTTACTCACAGCCATCTTTAAGCGCTATGCAAGAAGTTTTGTCCAGAGCCAGTGGAGGGCGCACCACTTTTAGTCGCTCTCCTTTCTTCTGGACCTTTGTTATTAGAAGCACATCTGAGAAAAGTAGAGCCACCACCTCCAGCTGCATCATACCACATGCAGGGAAACACAAGGAAGTAAAAAAAAAAAGTTATGAAAAGCATTTGAACTGACAGTAAAATTTTAAACGTATAGTGGGTCTTCAGTCTCTGCTCACCTTGATGTCTTTTCTGTCCCGAATCTTCAAATTCTCCTCCAGCAACAGGCTACGTACGACCCCACGACCCACTCCTCTGATGGGACACGTCAGGTCAAACTGGCAGATCTCTCTCACGTGCTGTCAGTAAAATCCATCGTAAGCAATCATCAATAGTGCACATATAGCGTATTATAACCTGACATTAACTCTCACGTCTCCATCTTCAATACAATGAATTATTTACAAACGCTGACGTGATCAGTGTAATACACCAAAGGTAGAGTGGAACAGAGACATATGCTTTTGCTTGGTGAAAAGTGTAATTTTGAATTGTATATATTTTGCTGTAAAACTGTTGATGTGATGAAACACACACACACACACACACAGTTACCCTGTCGATTTCTTCACTGATCCCCACCACTTCATATCCCTCCACCCTCTGGGCAGAGATGGAGAGAGCAAGCTCCTCATCCTTCAGCTTCAGGTAGTCATTGATACTCTCCAAGAAACTGTTTACACTGGACATCTGGGAAGAAGGTTATCTTGTGTCAGTTGGGGTTTTGTTGCCTTTTAAAGGAAACTCAAATGTGGTGATTTAAAATGCTGTCAGGTCCTCACCATGCCTTTGAGTATGTGCTGTACATGAGGGTCCTGGGTGTTTCTGAGTACAGCTTTAAGCAGCAGGGGGTATTTTGTGATCCTCTGGTGGGGTTTGGCCTGCATGTCCCCGAGTCGCATCCGCTCACACTGAGGATGAGTCTCTACCCACTGGCACAGCAGAAAAACACAAGAGCATAGCGTCAACTTTAATGCACTTTAGATGAAAAGTATTTTATTAACTTTACTGTCTTAAAATTTGTTTGGACCAAACAGTATGCTGCAGTAGACCAAAATGCAGATTGCGTCATGATTGTTTCAGTATTACTTTGCAAGGTTCAACATACATTTAGTCTGTGCTTGTTTAATCACTGGAAAATGTAATATGGTAAATGTCTTCTTAATTTTTCCATTCGCCTCCAGTGAATTGGTAAAACATAAACTACCATATGACGTAAGATGTTTTTGTTTTGTATGATTCGGACGACCAGACCCTTAAACACCCACTGAGCACAATTTCCACGTAAAATGTGTCTTTAACTGTAAAATCACAACACCTCCCACTAAAGTTAACAAGTGTAAGGGTATGACACAAGTGAAAAGCATATTGTGTATGCAGCGGTGGAATCTGGTTTCGTTCAGTATTATGCAGGAAAAAGGTCATTTTTGTGTTTGGGTTTTCAGCGTTTGCATTTGAAGTTGTCTGGAACTCACTTTTTCCATAAATGTCCTGCACCTCAGTTTACAGAAATAGGAACCCCTTAAATTAATGTGGAGGTCTGATGAAGTCGATGGGTGTGAGAAAAGATTCTCCATCAGGATGTGGCTATGACACCTAACCCACAATGTTATGAGAACGCCAGAAACATCACAGAGCCACCAACACCAGGAGAGTTAGTCATAACTCTAGTTAGTGCAGTTAAATGTATGTTTCTGAACACTTTGTTTAAATATCCGTTAATGTTTTTTTTGTTGTTGTGTGTATAGATGCTGCCTTCCCTTACCTGAACATATGTGAGGAAATGTGGGTTGCTCTCCATCTGCCTGCGAGTGAACTCAAGATTGTGTTCCTCCTCCCAGCAGTAATGCTGATAGGAGGGGAAACGCTCATGGAACTGATAATGAAAAGAAAAATATGATTAACAACAAGGGGAGATGTATGTTATTATAAGGCCGGCCTTTAAAATATCAATTTTAAAGATTAATTAGAAGTTTTTTTCTTTTTTTAAGAAACACTTTAGGACAGGTGCCTGGCTGAAAAAAAAAACACACTTATTGTGTCTCGTAGACATTTATGTCTTACCTGCAGGCACCCAGCCTCTAACCTCATGGGGTCAAAGGGCTTGCCTGTCCTCCGGACTTCCTGTAACATGGGAAAAATCACCTCCTCCCAGAAAAGCTGGTGCGCACTGAGGATGGAGGGGAGGTTGGAGAACAGCAGTTCAGGAGTCACCTGTCACAGGAGGGCGTCAAAACAACAATAAAGAACCATAGTGTTAAAACTGAACTCCCCTGCTCGGTGACATTTTCCATTTTCTCTGTGGAAAGGTGATGTGTTACATTTTCCATTTGCGCTCGTCTGCTGTGCTTTGTATCTGCATGAGCGGATGTTCTCGTTTTGGCAGTTAATGTATGTCACTATATGCAGAACAGCGCAAAATAGGGCTTTAGGTTAAATAAGCCGTACAGCGGGTTTGTGTGATTTCAGCGTAGATACGGCTGCACAATCTGCACACTGACCTCCAGGAGAAATCCACGCTGGTGTAGGTTGACGAGAGCTGCAATAACCAACTGTGAGAGGTAAACACAGATTTGATTAACATCCTGTGGAAAACCCCTTGTCAGCGCTTACACGCATCAACAAGAAAACTGGTATTTAAATGCCATTTAAAGGAGACAATGGCAGCAGGTTAAAAAGTAGCAACTTCTTACATCTTTGATGATTATGAGCTTGTTGATGTAGGTGAGCTCGGTGTGAACAAACTCCCATAGCGCCTCCTGCTGGTGCCTCTGCATCTTAGACATGGTCTGACCATGAGAAGCGACAGATCAGAGGGGGGAAACAGACAGAAATGACAACAATCAGAAGAGAGAGATGATCTAAGTGCTAAAATTCAATTTTACATTAAGATTATATGAAGGCTTGTTATTATTTCTCACGATTAACAAATTCCCTGAATTGAACCAAGCCAGAAAAACAATTCGAAAACGTCTCTCAGTTAGTCAACATGTCTGATGTTGTGGCTCAGAGATGTGTTTTAGATAACAGCAGAAGGAATGCATGACTAAGCCTTAGTAGGCTTTAGCTTCAAGGTCAATGATCGTTCCAATAGTCAGTCAGTGTTACAGGAAATGTTGGTTTTGGTCTGTAACGGAGTTTGTTTACTAAAAGAAAGGGCCCGTACTGAATGGGAGTGCACTATATCGGTCCAGCTCTTCTCGAGTGTTGTCCCTTGACTTTCCTCCTTCCATCTCCAGTTCAGACTGACAGGCACAGCGTAGGCCTCCAGCTCCTGCTTTAACAGACCCAGATGTCCGCGCTCCTGAGGAGTTAAAAAGACACGGAGAGAAGTCTGGGAAGAGGGAATGGAAAATCTTTTGCAATAATGAATCATGCATTGTTTGAAGGCAATCATCAGTTTTTATCAATACCTCTGGTTGGTTATTACATTAAAAAAATATGCCAACAAAGCAAAGCAAAGAAAACAACACTGCAGTTGGCTGCAGTAGTTTCAGGAGTGGGCGGACACATCTAGAGCAAGTCTGTATCTGTTTCCAAGCAATTCAGCATGTAGTCTGATGACAATCTAATACCTCAGAAACTGGGTTCTTGTCAGACGCTCCCTGGCTGAACAGGACCTGTCTCAATGCTGCTCTGGGTCTGGTTCCTGAAGGCGTTCCCTTACTCACTGTTGCAAAGTCGGTCACAACCTTCTGCTTCGTCCGCCTCTGCGCATGTGAATATTTGGAAGATATTTCAAAGATCGCATCGGACAGGGGTTATTCAGAGCAACAGAAACAGATCACATCAAAAATATTCATAAGAAGAGTTGAGATGTGAAACTGAGAAAACTTTTATGAATGATAACTGAGCTAATTTACCCAAGTTTTTTTTTAAAACCACTGCCACAGCCAGGTGTAACTGAATGTGACATAGTGACAAATTTCCTCTGAATGTCCTAATAATTCTAACTTTGAGATGAACCATGTGGTTGAAAGGACAGTTAATGGATTCTTAACTGCAGTAAAAGTAAGAATACATTATTAGAAAAGTACTCCTCAGACAAATCTCTGAACCTTTTGAGCAGTAGGAGAATAAAATGAAATAAAATACTAAATTTAAATTGACAAAGTCAAAGTCCGTTGCTGTTAATTCATTCTCGGTCCCCTGTCACTTGCCTGGTATCCCAGCGTACTGAACTTTGCCTGTTTATCTGCTGACCCCCTGTGGTGATTGTTTATTTCTGCAGCTGCTGTCATCCCATCAACAACGTCTGTCTCTCCGCTGTCCACCGATCCCTCCTCCATCGGTGATTCATTTCCCCCACCATTGTTTACATACAGCGCTTTGGAGGAAAAGCTGCAGATAGATCGCAGGGTTATTCATTGCCAAAAGAAGGCGTGTGAGGGCACTGAGCTGAATAGTTTGTTACAAGAGAGACATTATGGAGATGTGAAGAGAGGGATGGAGGGACTTTGTGTGCTTTGTCATAGGTTAAGGGTTTATTAAGACTTCCTTCTCAGGGCTAAAGCTGTAGAAATGCTGAACAAACAAATATAGATGGCTGGCTTAATCCATTCAAGACACTACACTAGTTTGGTTTTTGCTTCATCTGCCCTTAACAGGTTGCATATACCAACTGGTTGCAGACAGTTTAACCATAAGCAGTCGTTTCTGCTGGTCATACCACAGTACTTATATCCAAGTAGTGTGTAATACTTTTCATTAGATGAATTTAAAAAATACACCAAAGTAGAAATATACAGATTTTAACAAGAAAATACAGGCAAAATAAAATATGTTCATAAAAAAAGAAACAAAATGACCATCAGTGTCATGTCCGAGCAGATTCATGAATTCATGAGGGATACATCTTTAACTGCAGTTTAAGTTGATCCCTTTTAGGATCCAGTTTCACATACTCATGTGTATCCAAATGAGGATTTACAAAACAACTTGACCTGTAATCACAGGAGGCCTTAAAAGCTGCAATCATCCAGTGACTCAAAAAAAAGAAAGTTTGAAAACAGCTGTGATTTTGTGCAGCAGTGTTGATTTTGCAGTACTGTCCTCTGTGTAGCAGTCTGTCAGGACAGCCTCTTGACTGGGTACCAAAACCCATGAAAATTACAAACAAAAAATAAAACTTTTTATAAAAGCAACATATATATGTCTGGGTGAAATTTGTTTTAAACACAACAGTAAAAAAAAAAAAAGTAAAACAGCTTTTAAGCACCATGTATTTGCATCACTGACTCCCCATAGACTATCACATACAAAGAGAAAATACCAGGAGCACATCAGGTAACCTAGCTGTTGATGTATCATCTGACTTAACGAGACTCTGATAGTTTCAAGCTGCAGCTCCAATTACACAGCCATGCAGCCCACAGTGTCACTTAAGGTCTCACCTTGACTCGATTCCCACAAATCAGACATCGCAACTTACAGATTTAGGTTACAGCAAAGAATGTGTCTCCATTCCCAGGAAGATAGTTCAGTGAAATAGTGTCTGCTGCCATTTATTAAAGAAATGCTCTTTTCATATTACTAGGGCAAAGCTGTTGCTCAGTAAGAGCAGAACTAATGTGGGTTACGATGTGGGACTTATTGCTGTGACCTTGATAATCATTTTTACATAGCTTTATTCCGGTTTTTCCAAAAGCTCACCTGAATCAACAAACTGCAACCAGGAACGCTGCACTAATCTGCTCAGACTCTGAGGTCAAAAATCAACAGCAAGTGCTTTCATCAAGGTGTCATATCTGTTTACAGTAACTGTCTGTATCGCACAGTAACACACTAACAGTGTCTTAAATCCATTTCCATTTGATTAGGACCATTTAAGTATTCTTAAAGGAATCAGTAAAAAAACAGGCCTCTAGTTTTTGAGTCTTAGTGAATCCAGTCAAATGCAACAGAACAGTCCAACAGGATTCACACAGAATCATTCACATCAAGTTTCCTTACTGTGACGACAACAACAACAACATCACTCTTACCTACTGCACTCACGTAACTCACATACTACCAGATAAAATGTCAGATTTACCTGAGCTTGGGTGAATCCATCTCGCTTCACACAGTCATCTTTGGTTTCTGTTGCTTTCTCCTCCTCTGTCGTCTTTACCTACATGGTCCCTCCCTCTCTCGCTTTCACCTGCACCCGTTCCCTCTGCAACTGGCCCAACGAGATCAACTGGATTCTGCAGCCAGCAAATCGGTGCTCGGGGCAGGTTAGTGTGTTGCAGTTGAAAGAGTCTGGTGGCGCAGACACGGTGACTCTTTGAGGGGGGAGTCTGTTGTTGTTTCATGTCAATCAGGCTCATTTATCACTGAACAAACAGGAGGAAATCGTTTTAAAAGGTGCAGAGAGGTCCTATGTGTTTTTTTTTTTTTTTAAATCTATTTGGAGAGCTGGAAGAGAAGTGTGATATTAAATCAGCTGTTAGAACTGGGTGTTTGATTGCACAGTGAAATTGAGGACAGAGTTAATGGAAAGAGGACAAACCAAAAGAATGTAGCTACAGGAAAGAAAAAAAAAATTAGGGCAAGTCAAAGACACGGCGGCTGAATCTAAAGGAAGGGAAGGAGGGAGAGAGGGAGGGAGAGAGGGGGGGGTTGAGATGTCAAATGAGATTTATGTTTAAGGCTTCACGTTGGAATGTAGACTAGCAATGATCCTAAAGTAAAATATGATTACTACACAACACTTTATCTGCACATCTCTCCATGTACTCACAAACTGTTAATGACAGACTCCAGACAAAATCATTGCCACACGTACAGATACACTAGACATTTATTTGAAGCTGAAGTTAAATGTCTTGTAAAGAACAATACATTTTGTAATGGGTAAAAGTGCTTTGAAAGGACAGGTCTCCAGTCTGAAAGAGAGTGACTGCTTCATATCTGAATGTGCAGGCAGGGACTGGTCTTGTAACAAAGGTTGCTCAGCTGAGACAGCGAGACAGTCAGACTGAGACAAGGCGTGTCCAGCTTTTTCCACAGTAATGAATAATGCTCTTAAAATGGGGCTTAAAAGAATGCTAATGGGGCTGTGACATGATTGTAAAATGTGGCAGGGGTTCCTTTTTTTTTTTTAAACAAAGAACCAGAAACTGCTAAAACATTTCAGTTAACTAGACTGTACAGGATAAATCACAAATAAATGTTATGCTTCCCTCTGCTAGAAAAAAATTAAACAAATGTTTATAACAATATTTAACCACACTGATGGCAGAGAATGGTAAATGGTTAGCTGTTCAATAAAAAGTTGTAAAAAAGCTACATAAAAATCTGATACAAAAAATATATTTTCATCAATGGATGCATTTTTCTTTTTAAAAAAAGATCAGTCCAGCATGAAATCAAAGAATATCATTCCCCTATATTCCCAAAGATACAGCATAATGACACTACACTACATTTTAGGAATGGATTCCTCAGTCTTAATTAGTTTGATATTGGATTCAGGCTCACTAAGTTCGATGAAAAAAAAAATCAATAGTTCCGCCGTGTCTTATCTCTAAGGACGAATAAGACCTTTAAACATTAAAAAAACCCACATATATAATACATATATACATACAGTCCTAAAGGTTCTTTACAAAGGAATTTATCAGTGCAAAATCCTGTTTTCTGTCGCTCTTCCTCCCAGAACTTTTGGCCCCCCTCGTTCATTTGACTTTGTTATCTCAGTGGATAAAAAGTGGTCGAGTAATAATCGATGCTGGTTAAACTTTAAAATAAAACTGCTTCTCTGATCACTGTGTACTTTTATATGATCTAAAGCTGTCCGTGAATGTGTCTCTAAAGAAAACAATACTTGGTTTCATGAGCTTTCCACTTGGCTCTTGCTGGTGAATTACTGATTGCCATACTTTGTCTCCAGCTCCTCGGCCAACCCCCCCAGGCCCATCGTTCTCAGTTTGTGTGACAACTCCTCCAACAACGGCCACTGCGACATTCCACCCCGTCCACCTCCACCTGCCCGAGAGCTTCTCTCAGCCCACACTCGCAGCATTTGGTAGTGAGCCTCCCGGCAGGATTTGTGATCCATCTCCGCTTGTTCGATCTCTATATCCTTCACACCGAGAGTACGCACCAGCTGCTTCACCTGCACCACAGGAACTAGACCCAGCACTGTGTAAATCAGGTCAGCAACTGTGCATGGGGGAGATGTGAGAGTAGAGGTGTATTGAGAGATAGAGCTGAGCAAGGAAAGGAAAACCATTTTGCTGTATGTTTTGTGCCACTGCACAATGGACTATTGGTCAGGAGCAATAGGTGCTGCTATGCATACTTTTAAATCCACTTACGGTTAATTTCCTGGGGGACACAGTCAGGCAGACTGGATGGCTGTTGTTCACTCACAGGGCTTTGTGGGACTGCATAGACACTTGTATTGTGCATATGTTCTTCATAGCTTATCAGGACCTGCAGTGAAACAAGAGAAGATAAGACCGACTATGGAAGTATTTGTACGAGGTACGTAATAGTCAAAGACAGTTAGATGAGTCTACCTCAGAAGAGTCCTGAGAGACATCAGATGGTTTGGAGGGAGGTTTTAGCAACTTCTTCTTGGTAAACCGTTTTGTGGTCATATAGGTGATGAAAACCACGATCACCAACAACAGCAGTGCCACAGTTGCAACTCCAGCAATTACGTTTATAAGAAATGCTTTTCCTGAGTCAGAACCTTCATGAGGATTCAGAACAAAGCATAGAAAAAAAAAACACAGAGGTGGATTAATATTAATAAGGGAAAAGTGTTACTACACTCAGTTCAAACCAACTTAAGAAGATACAATTTATAGTTATGTTGCAAATACAGAGGAGCACAGGAAATGAGCAGGTTAATCAATTTAAATGTTTAATTCATTTAAGTATATTACAGTGCAACAGGATTTGATAACATCAGTTTTTTCAATTAACCAATACCAGATAATGTATACTGTCAGTTATTTATATTCTTTCTAATATTATGTCTAAGTGCGGTTTAACTAAAACAGCAAAGGAAGTTAACGGTTGTCAACAAAATGTATCGAAAAATTGCTGAATTTGCAAACCTATTGTTATTCTACTCACCTTTTGGATTCTGAGCAGTAGGTGATGGACACAGATGTTTGCACTCAGTGGAACAACTATGTAGAACAGAGAGGACATTTTACAGCACTGAAGAGGAAGTATCATTGTTGTAAGAGGAAGTGATTGACACAAATGCCAAGAATAGTTTCTACCACCATGAGTCCAGACAACTACTCGTTACCACCTAATGCACATTTACACTTACAATTTCACAGCAGCCACTATAACACATTTGTGTAAATAAAAAAAAGACAATGTTGTCAACAACAACAGCAATAATCATAATCATCATTATAAGAATAATACAATTATCCATATATTGAACAAATCTGCACTTGTCAAGTAGACGTCAGTAACCCATTTTTGGTTCCTTTCTTCTCTCTTCTGTTGCCAACAAATGGAAAAACTGAACAAATCTTGCTGCAAGTTTCGATTCAACAAACTAACTTCCCCATTAAAGACCCTTAGTAAAACCAACCCAATCAGCAGAAATGAGAACAGCGTATACTTCAATGGCTGACAAAAAACAATGGCCTACTCACTTCTTGCAGGGTTCACACTTTTTGTTGACTCTGTAGTAGTTCTCCTTACATTCACAGAGAGTGTTTTTCAATGGTGTGCCTGTGCAAAACAAGCGTCATTAAGTACTAATGACATTTTACACAACACTACCGAAACACTTGAGGAGCCAAATAATTAATGAAGAAGTTAAGCTTTTCACATTTCACATTGATGAATATTTAATAATATATAATAGCTGCTCACAATTTTGTTTTTCCTTTTCATCAGGTTCACATCGTGCACATCTCCGACACTCGTACGTTTCTGAGTCGAAGTAAGCTTTGTAATAACCCTCATTACATTGACAAATAGTGTTTTGGTGTCGTTCACACGGCGATGCCTCGTGTTCATTTTTTGTTTCTGTGGGAAATTTGAAAAGAGAAAAAAGTGGACAAAGCAAAGCATTAACTGTTGCCACACTGATCAATTGAAAATGTGAAACTGATTAGAGGAAGGTTGTCTTACTGTACCTTTACATTTTTTGCAACGTCTGCAGTTAGGGAAAAAGTTCAACTGGTCCATGAATTGTCCAACAGGACATTGCGTGCAATTACTTCTCTGACCCGTAGCAGGACACTCTTCTACAAGCTTAAAACCTGCAAAAAAAGTAAAATGTAAAACACAGTCAATAATTTATAGAACTGATCTTGTAGTAGAATAACACGTCAATTTTTGTGGTACCAGTTATGAGCATGCCATTGTGTCTGTACCTGGAGGACATTTGTTGCAACAAATACCGTCATCGGTGCGATAGTCCCCAGGGGGACATGTGTGCTCCTCTGAAGTCTTTAAGAATGCCAAAGTGGGAATGAACATGCACTACAACACAGATTATACAATGAATGTAAAAAAAACTTTTAGTGTCAATCAGAGCGCAGTTTTTCATGTTTACATGCAATCTAAAAATCTTCTTTGAGGGTTATATTTCTTACCACAAGGAGCAATGTTGATCCCACAGGGGCTATTTTATTCCATTTTTCTCTGTGTCTGACTTCCGCCATTATCTTATAGGTTTAACTCAGTCCATCCGAGGCCATCTGCAGGGCAAACAATCAGTTTAATATCCCAAATATTCAAGGATTTACTATACAGTGCATTACACAGTTTGTTAATGACATGACATGTAGCATTGTATGACAACCTTAAGGCCATTAGTCGGCACTGAGATTTGGTGGTTATATTTGCCATACTGTTTTAATGATAGGATTTCCTCTATACCTCTATAACAATACATCTAATGTGTTGTTTTTCTAATAGGTAAATCATTTACAGCCTCGCAGAGCCACAGACACATTATATTAACAGACTTAAAGAAAGGAGGGAGGCTTGAAATCCCTCTGTGAGATTTACCTGTGTGTATTTACCTGATCACCTGAAAGGGTGCACACACCCACATTAAAAACAGACACGTTTTCCCATTTATCACTTAATGTTTCTAACATATACACATACATTTTTTCATTTGTTGTTGTTTTAGGATGTCTGCTGCCAGCCATCCTGATTCAATGAAAGTGCGGTCATGTTGCGGAAACTAGTTGACAGAGACGCAGGGTTACGTTTTATTTGAACGCAACTTGTTTGGCATCTTCACCCATCACTCATATTGTCGCTTTGACTTTATACAGATCAGGAGTGGACCCGTGTGCAGTTAAACATCGACGTGTTCGAGATATTCATCTTCTGTCAGAGTTTTTACAGTCATTTTCCTGCCTCAATGGTTTCGGTTTAGCTCCGCAGTTCTCACCGCGCACCGCCCACCACCGCCTCAGCTCCGATATGAATCTTTAGTATTTTACCGTCACTCACCTGAACAACCTGAACAACAGCAGCCGGGCCGATGGACGTCGCTTTACTTCAGGTCCATGCGGATGTTCCGTATATTCGGCGTAACCTGTTGTTTGTTAATTAAAAACAGAAGCGTCGGCCCAGACCCCGCGAGGGCGACAGGAGGCGGAACTCAAACGGGAAGCAGCTGAGTCACGAGACCGTTTCAAGGAATCGCGAAACAGTTTGGCGCCCGCACGCGCACGAACCCGCGCGTGCGCACACAAACCCACAAGCACACAAGGACTGACTGTGTGTGGGACCCATGAATTAAACCGTGCGGAGCCCGTCTGGGTGAAAAAATATTCCGTGGCCACGAATTAACAAGCTAATAAGTTATAATAAGTGTAATAAGCGAATGATTCTCTGCGACTGTTTGTCACTTGCGCCCGCGCGTCCACTTGTCCCGGCTCATACTTCCTGTTGTTTTTTTCGACCTTTAAATTCCAGTGGAGCGACTCTTGTGGCCACCTTCTGGTCAACCCGTGTAATAATACTAATAACAATAATACTAATAACAATAATAATAATAATAATAATAATAATAATAATAATAATACAGGAGTATTATTACAGGAGAGAAGTTATTGTTGCCTCAGAAATTGTATTGAACCATAAAAAAAGAATGGGTTGTGGCTAAACTAACAAATTTTACAGATAACCATAATCTACTTATAATTGTAGGTGTTTCTGTTGTTAGTGGACTATTGCAGATATGTCTTTCTGTCTATATGGAATATGTAAATTAGAAATTGGCTTTTCCAAACTGTATCAGTATGACAATCAGTATGAATGAAATTTCGAAATAGTTTTTGCATTCAGTTATGAAAATGATCAAATTACATGTTATTTGCACAGAGTGAAAAGTCCCTTCATATTTTAGGTTAGTAGCATTCCTCTACAGTTACCAACTGCAGACAGTGGTAAACAGAATCAAGTAGTAATTACAGACACCGTCATTTAAAAAAAGAAATCAATAAATTAAAAAAGAGGTGCTGGAAAAGATGCTGGAGTGGACTTTATTCAGCCAACCAGCAGACTGTAGGCATACATGACATTTCTAGGACAGTACATAAAGACGCTCAGTAAGCAGAGGAAGACAAGTACTACTTCACAAAAACCACATCCTTCCTTTTTTCAATAAGCCCAAAATGTCTTGTACCTTTCTTTACATGTCTTCCTGTCTGTCTTAAAAACATATAATCACATTCAAACTCTCATGCTGCTGAGTTCCATAAAGTATTTCAGATCATTAGTGACTGATTTATTTTCACCTACAGTATTTACTTCACCTAAAAGCACATTCTTTACGGTCAAGCAACAGTTATAGTGAAACCCCGAGATAAGCAGGGCCAGGGTTGCTCTAAGTCAGTTGAGAGTGATTTTGTTGCTCCGTCATCACTTGTTCAGTCATCACTGTACTGCTGCTCAAGGAGACTCACATCAAGATTTGGAGTCAGCCCGTTACAGATGCTGCCTAAGTCATTTCACACGAGGTCACGTGTGTTGGTCTGGTATCTGTGAAAACTGAACTCAAGCAGAAAGGAGCACAACATGACAGAACGTTGCATTTCATCTACTCAGTCAGAAGTCCATGCTGTTAAAATTACAAAAGAGACACGGGCGGTCAATTAAAAAAGTAGAAATCCAGCCTCACTTTACCATGTGCCTCAACTTTTAGTGAAATTAACACTGAAATTAAGCTCAACCATCAGCAAAGGTAAGATTTATAAATATATATACATATGCATCCAATCTTCTTTTTTTTTTGAAGGCAGAAATGTCATCACAATTTATATCTTGGGATCAGTATTTTTAGAATCGGTCTAAGATGACTAATGTCACCATGCTTTGTGTGGTCTATATAATTTGTAACGATAAAAGAAAAATCTTCTGATTCTCACGCCAGTGTGTCATACAGATGCAGAATAAAGATGCAGATCGGCTTGCAATTACACAGCGCTTTCTTGGAATAATGTTTATCTCATCACCAGCTTTCTGTAATAGCAACATGATGATGTGGAGTTAAATGAGTGGTGTGCGATGCTTGACTTAAGTGACCATGTCTCTGTCATATCTCATGTCGCCATCTCTCATGGTGCAGTGCTGATGTTTTTGAGCCAAAAGTTTGGTTTTTGGTGAAACAAGAGTGTTGGTGCCTGTGGAAAAATAGTGGAGGCTGGTGGAGGAGGGCATGTTTTCGTGCACTGAGCTAGGGGGTCGCAGGAAACACAGAGACAGGATGAGCGACCGGGGCAGAGAGCAAAGACACCAAGTCAAAATGTTAGGCTTTCAGAATGAGTCACGACTCACATTTTATGAATAATCCCCTGACACATTACTGTTCCCCTGTTTAGTCGTGCACTCAGAGGGTCTCAGGCAACATCCTGTCTCGTCTTCTCATCCACTGTGAGTATTACAACCAGGCATTAACTATTTAACTATTTAACTATTATTGTATGTTGTGTGTTTTTAGAAATCTAAAATAGGTGTTTGATCACAAGTTATGTGTCGTGTGTGAATACTGGAAAGCACAACATGTGTAGTGTTTGACTCCTGCTCATCCTCTCCCCCGCTTTCTTCCTTTTCTTTTTCTTATCTTCAGATGCAGCCACTTTTTTATATCGCTTTCTTTATATCGCTCCCTTTCCTCTCCTCTGAGCTTTCCAAACACTGCTCTAAGACACAGTATCCCTGGCCCGTGGATGCTCCCACCTTATGTTGCAGCAAATGTCCCCCAGGTACAGTGATTATTTATCTCCATCAATGTAATTCATTCGTTTTTGTTTTTTTTAAACAAGTCAAAGCAGGTTATAACCGCGTGTTACTGTGTGTGTTCTAGGTAAATTTATGGTTCGTCGATCAGACGACTCTTGTACGATCCAGTGTGACTTGTGCGAGGGCAAACAGCTATACAGCGATTCCTACAACGTCGAGATGAGTTGCAATCTTTGTACAAGATGCAGCAAACGTGAGTACCTGCACGTCTTGTGTTTTTTTGGGTGGACTGTGTGTAGTTTGAACACATCATCTGTGCAACACGCACCTCCGTTTACGTCATTTCTAATCTACAACAGGGACAGTCACTGCGGACAGCAATTATATTTACACGTTTTATATGATGTAAGGGGGCACAGAAAATACGTTTCTGGAGTCGACATTCTGTGTGTCAGTTACTGGATGCACAGGTGGGAGATGAAAGAGCTGGTTCCTTCTGACGTGTATCGTTTCTCTGTCAACCTGACCTCCAAATTTAATAAATGGCACCATATATAAAATATAGAAGTGGATAGGCTGTTACTCAGCTTTGTACTCAGCACAATCTACTTCAGAGACGTTTACCAATAACCTGAGATCATATGTGTCAGGGGATTTCCCACTGTGGTGTGATACACTCAGACGGGGGATAGGGGGGTCTGTGATACTCTCATGTGAACATCCAGGGCTTTCAGGTGGGCTTCTTCATGTTGACATAATAACGGTAGCACAATAACCATCAACCCACCAAAGGTGGTGAAGTAGTGGTTGAAAAAGTAGACCGTCGTCACGGCAGTGAAAAAAAAAAGAGAGAAAAGAACAAAAAGTGGTAAACATCGGAAAGTGCTTCAGACACAAATAACATTTGTTATTATTCAAGTTTTGCCCTGCTACAGGTGAGCAAAACAGCCCGATGTGCCGAATTCTAAATGTCACTGTGGAAAACAGAAAAGTGACACAACGCTGAGGAGAAAACGTCTGTGATTCTCAGTCTGAATTTGTTGGGGGACTTGAACATTTTTAGCACGTACTTTGCCTGCTCCATTTTGCACATGTGAAGCATTTAAATCTGTCAGTGGTGCAGAACGCTTTGTACAATCTCTTCTACTGGTTCACATATGACCGAATGACAGTTGTGTTTTCAAACTTTAAATCAAAACTTTAAATCCTACACATGCGGGGGCTTTCTGATAATAAAAGGCCATGTAAATTAATTCAGATGGAAATGATTCAACCCACACAAACACACACTTATCTTGAAATATTACAGTAACAGTACCCCCCCATAGAGAGCAGAGTCACAACCCATTCAAACCAAATGCAACACTCAGCTGTGACCTCTGATCCCCACATAGGAGGACAGCTAAATAATCTATGTACATTACCAAATGTCATTTTACAGTTATTTAACAAACAGATTTATATGAAAACAGGTAACCATTCAAAACCATAATGTAACTTTGATATTTAGTCCCCTTATAACATTTGTTTTGTGAAAACAGATGTAATAAAGTGATGACTGTGGCTCAACGGATCACAGAAGTTTTCTGTGTGAGATTACATTTTGTAAGAAGGAAAATGTTTTTGTCAAAGTGAAATGCTGCTTTCACAGAGAGATTAACAGTTTAACAGCTTTAAAGAAGGGGTAAACAAAGTACTGATATAATCATTTCATGACTAAGAACTACATTTTTTACCTATACGGTACTCTGCCCAGTTTGTGAGTCATTTCATATTTCTTCATTTAAGTCATGTCAAGTCATGTCTGGTCATCTGGCAAAAACAAATATGCTCAGATTCGAGACTCTATTTTATCTTTTATTGACAACTGTTTTTATTGTGTTTTTTTCTACAGCAAACATGGAGTATAAGTTACTCTGCAATGGCACACACAATGCTGTGTGTAAATGTAAAGCTGGCTATCGATGCAAAGACCATCAGTGCACACAGTGTGTGCCAATACCGACCACAACTACACCAACTCTCCCACCGACCGCTATAAGTAAGATACAATCAAAATTTTACATAGACCTTTTGACAAAATCCAATTAATTCAAAATTCAAAATGTCAACATTTGAGAACTGCTGCTGCGTGACAATCGTAGGCTAATATTTTATTACATAGAAACAAAAGAATCCATATATAATATAAAAAGACCACTGGGAACTACCAATCTGAACTATAAAAAGTGGAACAATTAATGCTTTAAATTAACAATTTCTTTTTTCAATCTCTCAATTCCGTTCAGACCTCACAACACCTGTGGTGGCCCCTACACCAATTGGAGGTAAAGTACGCTGGTTGGTCCTGTGACAATGACACAGTGGGAGTTTATGTACACTTTTGAAAATGATATCTATTGATTTTTCAGACACGGTTTCAAACACGGTTTGGTTCTTGGTGATTATTGCCCTCTTGTGCACCGGAATTGCGCTCGCTGTTCTAACAAAAATCAAGCCGTTTCTGCGCTGGATCAGGTCGAAGCATGGCAAGTATTGGTGTAAAACAGTTGTAAATATTACAGAATAAGTGAATTCACTTTCAGTAAAAATGCTCCCATTTTGTCTCGTTGTGCAGGCTACTTTTTGGATGAAAAAATAGCAATTCCACTGAGCTCCGACGACGATGAGGTATCCAAGCCTGTCCAGGAAGTGTGTGGGAAATGCGATCAGCCTATTGATGTATGAGTGAAAGGCCTGATGGACGTTGAGCCTGAACTTGAAAGAGCAACAGTTTTACAGGGAGTTTTACAGCAGCCACTGTGAAACATCTTTTGTGGCTTAGGACATTTATGACAAACGGGTCCATACATCGCTGAAATGAGTGCAGGCAAATGGAACCACAGAGGATGTCCTTTGGATGCATTTCAGGACTGATGACTCTTGACATCTGCAACTTTATGATAACTAAAAGGACTGAGATGAACGTCAAAGGACATGAAAATACAGTGGGACACTGGTATGCACGAGTTTGAAATAATGCACTGTGTTGCTAAAAGGTGGTATGTACTATGGTACACAAAAGTTAAAGATATCTTTACATGTGTGTGTGGATGTATATAGACTTTTTTGCTGCTGTTGTGCAGGGTGAGTAAACATAACCTGTGATTTTTTTTTAGCGTAAAATTATGTAAATTTCTACTCAGTTTTCTTTAGTCAAAATGAAATTGTTTTGTTGAATTTAAACTGCTGAAAATATATAAAATGTACCTCTAATACTAATACTTGAAAGAAATGACAGCGCATTCCAGAAATATTTTTGAGGAATTCATAATTTAAAAAAGGAAAATAAACATTCCAGCTGCTTGTTACAGAGTCCGAGCTTCCGCTATGCACCAACTATGTTTCCCCGCAACCTGCAGGAAATATTGTCACCGCCGCACCACATGCACCGTAATCCCTTCACTGTTTGTCAGATGATGATGAGATGTGCTCTGCAACCATCTGTAGTTTGACCGTTTTAAAGTTCCCTCCTTTAAAGGCATGTTCATGTTCGAGTCATGGTCACGACCATCACACAGATCCACTGGGAATGACGCCATGTGTCATACCTCCTCCTCTTTGGACATGTGGCAGTCCTTCCCCTGCTCTTGGGAGGGGAAGAAAATGCTGTCAATCTCTCCGCTCCTCTCCTCCTCAGAGAGATGAATACTGGGAGAGGATGCAGGATGGCATACAGGAGTGTCTCTTTCATCGATGCTGCCGGCGTCGACATCTATGCCCACACTGTCGGCCATCTTCCCTCCTCTGGTTGTCAAGCCAACTTGCCCCGTAACCTGGCTGAGCAGGCTGAAGATGACCGTCCCTGGATTGTGGACATGGACTGGACCTGCAGAGACAGGAGCAAGTGAATTAGTGATTAGAGGAATGTTTTACTTTGACTTGCTTACAGAGCAGGTACAACTCAGACTCATAGCAGTATCCCAGCTGCTGTCATCGTCATGCCGACCCGGCAAAATGATTCACCTATATTTCACATGAAAGTTTTCATTTGACTCATCAGTACCCAGATTGGCTGTTGAGAGGGACGGTGGCTGCTGCTTGGCGCTGTATGAGTCTCTGTGGAGCTGATGACCTGAATCCTTTGACTTGAAAGACGCAGAGGTTTGCTTTCTCTAAAGAAGAACATGGCCGTCAGGTTTGGGGAAACCAACTGAGCAATTATGCTATATGTGTAAATACAAGATGAGCACCAGAACCTTTTAGACACCTACCTCATTGCATAGCTTTGCAATTGCTGAAAAGCAAAAGAGTGGGTGATGAGAAATCATTCTTTCATTCTCATTCATCAACATATTTGTAAAACTAATAACAAACCTGTAAAGAAGAACATTAAATTCTACACTTTTTTTTTTTTGTTAGTTGAGTTTATTTTTTTACTCAGAAAAGATCCAACTCGAGCCTTCACCACCAGACACCGACTGCGTCCTGGATGTAAACATCTCAATTACCTCGCCTAAAACAGGTTCCATCTCTTGATTGGCGGATGCAGAACTGGATCACAAGAGCCACACATACCACAACCACCACTGGACACAAAATGACTGCCAGCTGACTGCGCCTCAAGTCTAAGAGAAAGAAACAGGACGATGAGGTTACAGGGGTTTTAGTTAAAAACCACCATAGGCTATTTATCCACAGTCATACCCGCTCACCTGCGCTGGGTGTGGGTGGGACTGTCTGAGGGCCACATCTGTGTAAGATGATGGGGACGTGTTAAAAAAGTATGTGAAACATGTTGCAGAGTCTGTTCTAGCTTCATTAAATCTTTATGTAATACACTGAGAGCATTTTTAAATCATCCAGATGAGTGCCGTAAGCTTGGTATTACATTTCACTCTGTGAGATGTTTATAGTATCCAGTAGTTCAGGAAATCAGGGAGACTTACTTAGAAAATGGGCAGGGTTTGGCAGAAGTGCTGGTTTGTACTGAGGAAACAGGGGAAGGCGTCTGCTTATCAGTTCCTGAGGTCAAAAGTGTTTCTGGAAAACAAGAACAGCAGCGGTTTTGTTTCAGATTTCAGAAGTCAAACTCTGACGTGTCTGCACATACAGGTACATTAGAAGGGTGTACGGTTGTGTGTGAGGTCGCGGGGTCAGTTCAGAGGTCAATGTGATGATGGTCATTCTTAATGTCCTGCCATGTGCTGCTTTAAATGCTTCAAACGTTCAAGTCATCGTGTCTGACTCAAAAGCAGCACCTATGGACGGTTGGAGGTACTGACATAGGAATTTGCATTTTGCAAGCCTCAACCCCTTCCACTCATTTTTCTAAATCAGTGTGATTTGAAAACGAAGCGTTGATTTCACGTTAGTTGAACACGACTGGATTAACATTCTACATTTTGCATTCTGGTATGGGTGAAATTTCACTGTTGGTAAATTACAACACACTTTGGTATTGTTTTTCTTTTTATATTCTGATATTGTTAATATATTTTTTTTAATTTTTATTTTATGTTTTTATATCGCTTGTAAGATTGGTTCCATGCCCTGCTGTTGCTGCACTGTAATTTCCCAATTTGGGATCAATAAAGTAAATCTATCTATCTATCTATCTATCTATCTATCTATCTATCTATCTATCTATCTATCTATCTATCTATCTATCTATCTATCTATCTATCTATCTATTAAGCCTCCAGAAGAAAAGAAAAGAAAAGAAAAAGAAAAGTGCTTCAACCCCATTTGTCCACTTGAGGGCAGTAGAGCAACATTATCATTTATTTGAGTGAACTGCAGTACATGTCCCCCATGTTTTGTGTCAGTGCTGAGGGACATGTCTCTCTCTTAAGTTACTGAAGCCTCCTCTGTGTGACAGCCTCCTGTTTGACATATACGTCATGCACAGACTGTCACCACCATCACATGGTCACATGTTTTCACATAACTGTGTTAAATTAAAGCTGCTTTGAAGCAGTAATTGGGCCCATTCTCCGGTCATCAGAGAAGTGGTCTGGAGGGGGCTCCCTCATTAATTACACAGCTCTCTTTAAAGAGAACTGTAAATGCAGGTGTAAATATCGTAAATGTAAACGTAAATGTAAAAGGTCTCTCATCAGAGGGCGATCTTTGCTTGTTTTGGAAAAAATGGCGACGCCTACAGATTTTTTTTTTTTCAACCAGCGTGTAACCTCACGACTGATCTTATCTTATCTTGTCGATTTCTAGACTGTTATTGTTATAACCAGAGATGATCTGGACATTCCTTACGTTATTGTTTCCTTTGCTGAGCTGGGAGTCCCCAAAAACCCCTGACAACATGTATCACATTTGTAAGTCATGTCTAAGCTGTAGTATCATAATTAATCATTCTCTAGCAGCCATGGAAATAAATTCGTTATGTGGCCGAGTTGAGAGTCTGCCCTGCTCTGTATTTACCCGTTGAGCTTTTTGCCTGGATCTTGACACAGTATGCACAGTTCTTCGTGTTTCGGACTAACTCAGTGCATCGGTATCCATTCTCACAGACGCACTTCAGATCGGACGTCCTGTTGCAGTTCTGAACCACCTTCAGATGATAATCTGACAAAAGACAAAGAACATTGGGGACAATGAAAGTTTAGTTCTGGAAAAGCAAAGAGATGCATGTTGGGATTATTAATAAGTGTTCAGTTTATTATAGAACACTATTACAGATCACTGCTGTCATTGGACTCCTTATATATCACTGTCGTTGAAGAGATGAGTATAATTTTCTTTACCTGCTCTGCAGTCTCCAAAGCAGCGATCACAGGTGTCTTCACGGTTCCATTCAGCTGTGAAGCTGCCAGCGGGACAGGGCCGACACTCTGTGCACGACTTTTGATACAAGCCTGAAAAACAGACAGAAACAACTGCGAACAACCGGATGATAAAGAGAACAAAAACAGAAGCTGCATAATAATGAAGGATGTGGTCGTACAATGCACGCTCAGCGTGCAGCCTGCGTCATTTTTCATCAGGACAAGACAGAGAAATGTGCAAGAAAACAGACAAAGAAAGAACGATAATTCCTGAAGGTTTTGCACTATTTCCAAATATTAATCATTTTACAGTGATTCATTACCGTAAGTCAAATAGGTACAGATAAATAAACATATGCAAGGTACCATGAGTTTCTTACCTGGAGGGCACATTTGACATGTTTTGCCATCGACTGTGTAACTCATCATCAACTGTTAACACATTAAAACAGGTATAACCATCAACCACTGTAAAACAAAATGCAGCTTGATAAATCCTAAAGATCCAGAGGACAGTTTTATACATTGGACCATTTGCGCTCTATGTACATGAAAAACAACCAACCGTTGGCTTTACTGTGAGTTTATACAGTAATACATGTATGTAAAGTGAAGAGGAAGGACACTTACCTGTGAAGAGGTGAGCACCAACTGTGCAGATAACACCAGGACAATCACAAAGTGTTGTGTGAGTGTCATTCTATCACGGAAAAGGAGAAAATATGAACATCGGGGGCAGACTGTAAGTTGTCAGCTACCAGCATCACTTTGAAACAAAGTCTCTGTTCATGTTTACTGCACAAAACAACTTATAATAATTATCTTCGAAAAAATATAGAAGAAACGTATCAAAAGAAAAAAACAGCTTTTACCTTCAATATGATGCTTCTTTCTTTCTTTCTTTCTTTCTTGTTTTGTTAACTTCCTAAAGGTGTGACTCTTCCTTTCTCTCTCTCTCTCTCTCTCTCTCTTTTTGCCCATCATCTGTGTCACTGTTTCCTTACCTGGTTACAGCTTCCTGTCTCTCTCTCTGTCTCTCGCCCACTGATCTCTGCTCGTGCGCTCCCGTCCTGTTTACATCCTCGGCTCTCATGCCCATCCGCACTCTGACTAACACTTTGGCACAAAAGCCTCATCACTTTCCATGCAAACTGTAAGATCTGACGAAGAACAAAGAGAAAGTTAGTAACGTTCTCACGACGTGTTGGAGCAACAAGTCGCTTTTTTTTTGTCATGGCATTTATGATTTGTGCAAGATATGTGTACGTGCAGTGTTTAAGTCATCTCATAAGATGGTAAAATGAGGGAGAAACTTGTTTTTTAAATTATGAAAAAAACCCCAATCTGACCGTTTTAGCCTTCAAACTATGATTCAACGGAAAGTATCTCAGATGTTTAAGGTGAGACGTGCAAAGTCATAAACATCTATGTGACATGGGTCATCGTTTTAAAAATATTCAGACTAAAGGAAAAAGGGTGAATCAGGATGCAAGTTGTGTTTTAAATAACAATCCAACATCATTTTGTGGCTTGGATTTTGTCTTTTATTCTTTCAGTCTCTTTGACACATTACATACTTGAGCTCTGCAGTAAAGCTTTTTTAGCCAAAATAGCTTCTTCTTGATGTTTAAAGCTACAAAGTCGCACACACCTGGAGTCCCTGATCAATATCCAGTATGATCAATTTGTTTTGCCAATTGGATCCAAATACACCGATGTAAGGCTTTCACTAAAGAAGTGACAAAAAAATATCTTTATCCTTATCTTTAGCACCATAAATTTAAATATGCGTCCTTGTTTCGTAATTCAAAGCGACATTGTGAGCGTTCTTCTTCTGCAGTCTTCAAACACAAGGATATATGCAAAGCCGTATTTCCTTTACACATATATCAAAGCCACCATACAGTCATTTCGCTGAAGCATTTGCATACAAGTAGTTCATTTCTTAAACTTAAGTTATTTTTAAATTGACTTTACTTGACAACCACAGACACTCATAAAGAATGGTTACCTATGGAAAAAACAAATTCCATTGTCATTTCATTTATACAGTATACTTGAAATATTTGGGGGTGATTATTGCGAGAAGACAACTCAGTCTCAGATTTCACACACTAAACTGATGAGATGATGCCATATTGGACTTACGTTTCCTACTTTACTTCATGTTGCACATTTGCCACAGTAAAAGCCTCTTTAAAAAAAAAAAACACTCACTATACAGACATCAGATCCAAAAACATACACACTGGCACATGCATACCTAGAGAGTCACTGAGTGTGTCAAAGTGAAATTATAAAAAAGGAAATTGTATGTTTTCTGTTTCTTGCATCCTCCTCTGTTTTTCCAAGTAGAGTGAAACACTGAAATCAGCATTCAGATGTTTTCACCAGCCTCACATGCGCTACCTTAATATAAGCTTGAAACTTGCCTTCTATTGAAGAGTGAATCGCCGTAGGAAAAACAATACATTTAAAGAATTCAACCACACATATGAAACCACAGCCGGGTGTACTATATACTATATTTAGTATGTGTCTGAAAATACATTTCTGATGATTGATAGGGGCCGTTCCCCTAACAATGACAATTTCCAGCTGTACTTTCATATATGTTTAACTGCAGCAGTGTGTGCGTGTTACCCTTCATGATTAAATGTGCCCAGAAAAACACTAAATATAGAAAAAAATGAGGTATGTGTTTGTTTGTGTTCATTTACTATTCTAGTACCTCGCCTGCAAATGAAAAGATGAGGCAATACAAATAGAAGAAAGCGTGTTGAAATGCATATTGTTGCATCTTTTGTTACGCGATTGTTTCATATCATATATTTTTGCTTTTCTATTCCTTTCTATGTGCAAACTTTTATGGGCTCAAAAATAGTTTCCTTATTTACATCAAGCACCTTGGTGAAATGGCTTGGCAGCTATATATAATCATTCTTTTTTTTTCAGAAGTTTCCTCAACGATTTACAGGATGACCACATTTGTTTTGTTTTGTTTTGGCACTCGCTGCTTACATTACTTTATGGCCATCTGTTTTCTCACACTATCTTTGTTACACTATCACCATGCAGCTCCTCTCAAACTCTAAACTTAGCCTTTACTGCTGAAAACAAACTTATTCACAGCTCCGACGTGACACTTTGGTGCTGTATTATCCAGGATGTTCAATGCATTTCACAAGTGCAGTGGGTTTTTTTTTCCGATGAAATGATGTCAATGAATGTAACAATGGCTCAGGTTTCTCAAGAAACTGCTCAGATGTGTTGCAAATTCACTTTCAACGGTTCCCACTGAAAAATTGTCCAGGGCCGCGATGATAGTGACACAGTAATGATGCTGATACTGATTTTCGCCAGCGCTGCATGTGCTGTGTAAACGTTGTAACACAATTTATCCAGAGATTTAATGCAACATTCGCCAGCCAGCAAATGCAAAGCACATCAGAGATAGAAAACTGGGTCAGACTGTTTAAAGGCTACTTTCCATGAATGGAACCACCTTGCAATATTCATGTCAAGACCACAACTCTCTTTACAATATCGCAACCAACAATATTGGCAAGAGAGACAAGGCATGTTGGTATGCAGAGACATAATTTGCTGTTTATTTTTATTTTTATCTTCTAGGTTTTTCCCGCTTATTTTTTGCCGAATAAAGCGCAGCTCTTGACGGATGATTTCTTTTGCTTTCGATTTACTTTGCTGACGGTTTGATCAGACGTGAAACAGACACCAAGCAACGTCTGAAACTGCAGCTTTAAGGCCGTAAAGTACAAGATCACAGCACTGTGTCAGACGCCAGCTCATCATAATCAACACCCTGCCACTGCACTGTTAAGATCTGCTTCCTGCTTTTATTATTATTATTGACTGAAATGACTGGACTATATGTGTTATGGAGTTTGCCCTGAAGCTGTTCCTGTACAATACGCGGTTATTTAAATGTGCTACACCATAATGAAGATAGGAATGCCGAGGTTAGCGAGTGTTTTGCGGTTAGTGTGGCGTGAATAAGTCATGCTAAGCTTTTTTTTTTCCATCATTTCATCACAGGGACGTCAGTCTCAGACTTACAGTAAATTCAAGAGCCATCTGTATCTGCTGCTCAAGCAGTTTCACTGCTCCTCAGACTGAAGCTGATTTCCACGGACAGCACAAGAGTAACTGATGAGTCATTAAAACGAAGAGGTTCATATGTAAACACGGTGTTGCCATAGTTACGGTGTGTACATTGCGGTGGCGGTGATACGGTGTAGCTGGATGCGGTGAAGGTCATGTGACCGCAGCCTCTGTTGCTGCCGAGGTGAGGAGGTGTCAGGATCTCCCAGTGCTCGATGAAGAAGGTGGTGACACTGAAGACTTGTCGTTCTCTCGATGGTCACTCTCATCAGATGACACAGGAGCTGCAGCGTTACTGTGAGAAGACAGACACGGAAACGACTCAATTATATTACCCACTTAAAGTGTTACCCTAAAAACGAATGGAAAATAAAATGTTGCTAAACACAAGAAATGAGAAATAAGAGCTGGGTCAGAGAGATAACAGATTGAAAGGTAGTCTGTATTTCTGTCAGTGTGTGTGTTTGTGTGTGTGTGTGTTTGTGTTACCTGTCTCCACTCTGTGTGATGAGTCTCCTGCAGGTCTCCATCTGAACATCCAGGCCTCTCTTCATCGAGCACATCTCCATGTACTCATGCAGGTGTCGGTTCATGTCACTCTTTGCTGTGGCCAGTTCCAGCTGGAGTCCAAAAACATACAGTAAGAATGATACCAAATGACTAATATGCTCCTGCTGTTGATTCAGTTACCATACAACATAAGAGTATGTTCACTGGGACGTTGTAACAAACCTCTGTGTGGTTCCAACAAAGTCCTTGTCATGGAATACAATACATCCTGTAAATCATCCTACATGATTTTGCTGTATCACACCATAATTTGATACACATGCACAAAGTACACAGAGTTGCTGTACTGTAATCTGAATATGCAGTATTAGAAAAAACTATTACATAATAAAAACGAAAGAACAAACTAGTATAAACACACTTATCGCTGAAAGGACAAAATATTAAAGAAGCGTCTGACCTCGATCTGGTCAATTGTCTCTTGGTATTCCTTCTCTCGGGACTTAAACAGACATTCCGTGTCGTTAATCACCTTTTCCAGAGTGTCCTCCTGTTAGAGGATATGATGTCAACGGTGTGCAGATTGAATATAACACAAGCAGGGGCAAATACAGTGTGTGCTTGTGTTTGTCTGCTAATCATGGAACAATCAGACACGACTGGACTTCTGCTCCCATCAGCTCAAATATCACTGACTGAGGCAGGACAGCAAGCAAACACGCACACATGCACGCACACACACACACACAAATGAACATGAAACAAATACCTACATTCATTTCTATGAAACAAATACAAGAAATCAAATAAATGTTAAAGAGAATCTATACCCAATAATATTAAAATTATTAGAATACACACACACACACATATGTGTATATATGTATATACAGTAATAAAGCTCTAACTTTCAGTCCAGTCATTATAATAAAAGCAGAGGTCTGACATATGCAGCTACAGCCTACCTCTCCCGGTGGGTGGGTGGGGTCAGGAGGCAGAGTGCATCCTGGGAAGTCCTCCCAAAGGAGCAGTGTTTCTTCTGTCTCCTCCCAGGCCAGACTGTCGCAGTCATCCTCAAACTCACATTCACGCCTTAGCACAGATTGAAAAGTCGTTTAATGACAGTGCAGGACTGAGCGCCACCTTTGCTACACAGATCACATTTCAAATATCAGCCCACTCACAGGTGGTTCAGCATCCTCTGCATCTCCTCGTTGATCTGATTGGCTGATGAGGCACAGTGCTCCTCGTCTTTGATCACGCCAACGTCACTCTCAGAAGTGCTCACGGGCTCCTCACACTCACTCCCGTTAAATGACAGAGGCGTTTGTTTCCGGCGGCAATTTAGCGATGACTGGCTGTTAGGCACCTGCGGGGACACGTTCAGGATTTGTCGTCAAATAACAACACAGCAAGTGATTCACTGGACATAATGAATCCACGGCAGTAAAACAAGAGGGATGAGCCCATGAACTGTTTAGTTTTAGTCCTGGTACCTGGTAGATCTGGATCACGTCCTCGCAGTTTCTCTGCTGCGCTACGTCACACAGGCGAGCAGTGATATCGATCCTGCGGCAGATGTCCATGTCCACCTTCATGGCTTTCTCCTGGATCTTACTGTCCAGCTCGGACAAGTTCTGCAGAGGATGGAGGACGCCCCAGGCGGGAGGAAGAACCAGGAAGCAATTACTGGAAAAATCTATCTGTGACTCCGATAGGTGTACCATGATGTTGCACCCTGATCAAAACTTTTCTCACTACTGATCCAAGGACGAGTGAGACCAGACAATAATCTACATGACTCTTTTCTTTTGACATGTTATATTCAAACCATTAATTAAAACGTAAACACACTCTATGTTCTAAGTGCCTTATTAAAAGCGGCACCAGTTAGATTCTAACAAAATCATGTTTTACATTGTTTTTAGAGAAATATGTGCTGGAGTCCTTCCATTGCGATGGGAAAGATAAAAGTGCATATGAGGAATACTGATGTGTTGGCTATGAAGTGCTCACATTGCTCATGAGACCTTTGAAGAGAACCAGCTCTGCCTTCAGCTGCTGAACTCTGAGGGCCAGTTCATCCTGACACCCTTCGCTTTCCTGCAGGTCCTGCAGATATGAAGGAAGCCGTGGAGAACACACACGTCAGTGCTGAACGCAAAACATGCACACAACAACCACAACCTCATCCCTGTCATTAAAAGTTACATTATGTGCAGGCGGAAGTCATTAACAAAATAAAAGCTTTTATCTGCAAAGTGTATCTGCAACATTGTAAATCCTAGATGCATGGTCTCCTCTTGGGGGCTCCACACCGGTCTAATGGCAGCGTAACTGTCTCCTCTCCCTGTTGACTTATTCATATGTGTAACAACACTGGTCAGAGGCTCCATTGTCTCATGTGGTGTTTTTGCTGCTTGTGGTCTACTGCTTCTGTGGTGCTGCCTGCGAAATGAGGTCAGGTACAGATTCCTGGCAGTGGCGCACATGCGATAACGCGCACAGGTGTCGCACAAGCACGCACACAGGAACTCAAACAAAGACACTATTGCAGGAAGCAAAAATATGACAGTTGATTGTATGGCAGGTGAAAACGCAGATACAATAAAGTCTTAATGTGTATATATTGTTTTGGGAGATGGATGGCCATTTGGTCTGAGGGGACGCATGGTGTGCACAGGAAATGATGAGTGCAAGCGAAGAGTCAGCATGTACTTTTCCCCAGTATGAGAATTTCTGTCTGAAGAATATAAGTAAACAAAAGAATCTTGCTTGTTTTCATCTGCAAAAGCAGCTGTTTTTTCCTAAGATCGGAAAAAACAGCTGCTTTTGCGGGTTTAACTCTCTCCGACTGTCAAAAGTGAGCTACAGACTTTGCTTTCAGATACACTGCATTGTTGGTCTACACACAGGCCTGTGTAATGTTACCTCTTGCAGGTCTGCAATCTTCTGCTGCAGATCCATCCTCATAGTGTACTCTTCTTCCCACCTAAGAGACACAGACACAGGTAGATAGAGACGAGAATTAGTCAACCATTTACTTAGTATTTATTGAAATGTATTGTTGAACGTGATCTTTTTTTAACTCTGAACTGCACTTAAATACATTTGCACATCCATGTATTGTGATCTCAGATTCTGTCACCTCACATGGCACATGCACTCAGGAGAAACCGTCACACTGCAGAGACTGCAGTGCTTTTCATAAATGCAGGAAGCTGCAGCAAATCCGGGGTCTTCTGGGAATACTAAATCTGGAAGAAACTGAGTCATGGCACAGCATTTGTTGTGGCTGTGGACGATGCTTGTTTGCTTGGTAAGGTGAGATTGTGCAGAGAGTCGAGAAGCGCCTCCCTCTGCAGGCCAAGCCCCGTCAAGCAGATACAGCTTGCAGTGCATGCTGCATTGCAGATACGGTGTGGAGTGTAGAGAGGGGGTGTGCGGTGGGAGAGAGGAGCGACACGGAATAGGAGGGGGGACGAATTCGCTTTGTGGGACCGCGGCTGGGTTGACGTGAAAAACCGAACCTGAGATCGAAAGTGTGTTGTGCAGAGTGAGGAGTGGTGTCCGAGGGAGCGTAAAGAGAGGAGGAGGACGAAAGAGGAAAACTTGTCCTTGAATAAAAGGAGACATGGTAGACAACACACACTTGTGTGCACAAGTAGCAAAACAATACTGACAACTTTCTGCGATCAGTATCTATTTTTTACACGATTAGAGTTGTTCCTCTCCCTCGTTCACAGAGAGACCTCAACACTGTGGTCAGAATCTCCCCGGTGAAGAACGCATGGCTGCTCATTTGGACATAATATGAAGGAATTCATTGTTGTATGTGCTGGGAAACGGGGCCCTCTGTAGTTATTTCAGGGGGGAAAAAAACACGAAATAAAAGACACTGTTTAGTCTTCTTCTATTATTGGGATGTGGACATTAATTCCTTAAAAAGGCAAATTCGTCCTACAGGAGAGTCACAACTTTGCTACTGCAATGAATTAAATAAGGGTCAAGCCATTATCTCTCTATACTCTATAGACCACTGCCATCAGATGGCACATTGTAGTAAACCGGTACACTGACTGTGGTCTCAGAAGAAAAAAATAGCTTCCCATGATCCTTAGCTACAGCTATTTTTTAAAATCAAATTAGTTCATCTATTTATATTCTTAATAAAAAGATTGAAACCTTTTCTCTATATAGAAGATGACATCTAACATTTTTTCAGAACCACAAAAAAGGTTTAATATCAGGCAATACCAATGCACAATTATATCAAAATATAATTGTGCATTTGTTTTTATCATTGTATTTCGACATTCAAGTTTGTTCATTTAAATGTCAGTGTTTATAACTCAGTGTCTATTACATCCCACTAAAATCACCATGTGTGATATTTAAGCATCATAGTGTTTATCATTATTCACACTGCCAGGATTTCGTCCCGTCTTTCATGGTAAGAATCTTTTTCCGGTTTGCAATTTTTTTTCCTTCCCATAATATTCTGGTCAACTATGCCACCAATGGTTGAGTCAACTCTCTGGGGAGCTTCATGAGCCCTGACGTGATCATTTGTCCCACAGCCTGATCCAAACACACCACACGCTAAGCTCTGACCTTCATTCTTCTTTATATTTAGCCAGTGACTTGTTAATTTTTCGGGTGTATTTCTGGCAGCAGCACCTGCCTCTGCAGTCAGAGGTGGATGCAGGCTCAGGCTGGAGGTGATGGATGGAGAGGCTTTGTGCTGACTCAGCTCCTGTTGGAGACAGCTGGTCTGCAGCTGCTTTACAGCCCTGTTGACTCCATCCAACCTGAAGGCTAATGTCATGCTCAGCGGGAAGGCCCCTGTAGGCCTGGTAGAAGTGAAATAAAAATGTTATATTCCATTTACCTGCGTTTATACTCGTCCCTCTCCCTCTTCACTTTGGCCAGGACGTTATACAGGGCCCTTATCTCAGGGGTGATGGTGTCAATCTGGACCCCGACTCCATCCGGATGCACCCAGGACACTCCGGGGCTGGACAGGCGCTCAGCCCCGGGGCCAAACTTCCGGGTGTGGTTGTACGACCAGATAGTTCCCGGAAGGAACCGTGGAGGAGGGTTGGCGGAGGCGGCCGTACCAGTGCTTGTGTTCTGGACGGGTTTAAAGCTGGGGGAGTCCACGCAGGGCGAGGACTGGCTGATCGTGATGGCTGGGTTACCTGGGTTTGTTTTGGTTGCAGTGGTGTGATCAGCAGCTGCAGGTGGGAGTGTGGAAGTGAGAGGGGGGGTGAACAGTGTCGTGGGCCTCCTGGCTGAGTTGTTGGTGTTGTGGAAGGGCAGGGAACCGGGCCTGAGCTGGATGGTACCAACAAATCCAGTCTGCACACCTGCTTCCTGGGTGTGAGCCCTCTTCTCGCAACACCCCCCATGACAGCCCTCGTTGGCATCCAGCGCCTGTTGCAGCTGCTTCTCCAAGATCTTATTCCTGCGCTCCAATTCGTGCACTTTGGCCAAGAAGCATCGGAACCGCAGGTTGAGGGTTTTCAGGACGCTGATGTTGGATCCTAGGTCGTTTCTGAGAGCCATGGCTGCGGGGGGGTGCGGCGCGGCGCGGTGCTGGTACCGGCTGCTGACGCTGTGGTGGAGGTAAGGTGATGTCTGCGAGGGTGCGGTGAAGTCAGGACCCGGATGATCGGGCCCCGGGGCGGCCTGCTCGCCCAGCAGAAAAGACCCCGGGTCCGGTCCGCCGAGGAGGACGGCGTCGGGCAGGAGGCCTGAAGGAGAATCCGGGTGTCCGGGCGACTGGATCTGCTGCGGATGCTGTTGGAGATGCGCGTTGCTCCCCAACAAAGGATTCATGCTATGGTATGGAAAACTAAAGCGCTGCAGATCTGGCATGAACACGGACGGGAATGTTCTTGCTACAGCAAAACACAATGACCGGATAAACAAGAATCAGCTGTTCAACGTGCCACAATGACGCGCGCGCAAAACGCCTGGACTCGCCTGATTACGTAAGCGTTTCTAAATACGACTGTTAACCGCAAAGCTGTAAAAGTCTTATCTCATCGGCTGATGGACCGCTGGTCACTTAGCAACAAAACATCCTCCACGCAGGAAGCAGGATACGGCAGCAGCGGCTCTGCGCCCCCGATGTGATGTCCCGCTAAGATGAGCGCAGATAAAGGGAGAAAAAGACGCGAGGCGTGGATGAATGACAAAGAAAATCCGGTGTCGCCGCGTCGCTGAAGTTCTGGCAACAAGACGCGACCGCAGGCACGAGCAGGTGCTGCGGGATTGGAGGAGCGCAAGCTACCGTAAAGACGAGACTAATAGAGCACCGATTCGGAACTGTTCGAAGGAGCCGAGCCGTGTTTGCTTTTGTGTTACGCATAAAACTCAGTTCAGAGACAGATTCAACGTCAGTGTGTGGTAAACACGCTTATGAATATCTCTGTATCTCCTCACCACAACACTGCGGACACGTCGAACCAGACGCCCCTTTTTTGGAGTGCGCCTGTTTTATGTGCTTTATGGTACATGTGCTTAAATTACCCAGCGCGAGCCGAGCCTACGTCCGGTTTCCAAAATAAAATGTATACAACGTGCAGGGAGAGTGACACATCTCCAACCCAGAGAGACCAGAGAGCCACTGACAAACCATCATCCAGTATGCATCATCCGTGTTTTTTTTTTTTATTTTACAAAAGGCAAAGTATGAATATTTGATGATGATGATACGAAGGAGATGAAAGAAATGTGCTACAAGTGCCAAAATATTTTAGTCAACGTGATATAATTACACAATAAATGTGATAAAGGACGAGCACCTCAGTGATCACTGAGTTTTGATGTGATTATTTTATATCCTTAATGTCTGTTGTAATTTAATAACACGTTAAACTATGTGACGATTTTATGGTTATTTTGTTTTATTTTGATGGGTTTTTGTAGTTTAAAATTTTGGGATAAATTAGAGAAGTGTGTGATACAGATGAATCAGTGAGTAAAAATAATGAGCTAAATAAATGTAGCACTATTATATTATAAATATATTAATATGAATCAAATTAATTAAGAATTTAATTAATTAATTATACTAATCCCACTGGAGTGGTTTTATATGTTTCTGGGCAGAGACGTAAGACAAAAGGAGCGCATGAATCTCACAAACAGAGGACTTTATTCCACCGCTAACTGCAGCACCTCAGTACCACAGAGACTCTCACACCTTTACTCGATCTCACAAGAACAGAACAGGGAGTTTATACAAAAAAAAAAAATTGGTCACCAAATTTAAATCTTTCTTCTCTGTGGGACCTTTGCTCAGACATATAATGGGAGTCAACTCAAATGGAATCAGGCAGAGATACAGATGATACAACGTCTTTTTGTAAAAACTATAACTCTAGATCCAGGAGAATGTGGGTGATGTGGCATTGAGCAGGGACAATCGATCGGCTGGATAGTTTACTCCTTGGAGGCCATATGGGCCATCAGGTCGCAGACACGGTTGCTGTAGCCAAACTCGTTGTCGTACCTGGGAAAGAAGCAAGGTGTCAATGTTTATTATAAAAAAATAGATGTGCACATCAAAATAATCTATGCTGAGGCCATACCATGAGACCAGCTTGACAAAGTGGTCATTGAGTGCGATTCCAGCACCAGCATCAAAGATGGAGGAGTGAGCGTCGCTGTTGAAGTCTGTGGAGACGACCTGCAGGAGAGCACGGAAAGCGTCACGTTAAAAAGCACGCTGATCAACAAACCACGACAAAAAAAAGTAAACTGAGAACAATCAAAACATACCTGGTCCTCTGTGTATGCCAGAACGCCCTTCATGGGTCCTTCAGCTGCGGCCTTCACAACCTTCTTGATGTCATCATATTTGGCCTGTGGGACAGAAATGTTATTTTGCTAAATTACAGAAGAAACACAAAAGTTGTAAGACATTAAAATGAATCATAGCATGATTGTGTTCTACATTTATGAAGAGTGTATTTATTGCACAGCATAAAACTCAACTAAACTAGGGACTCGTCACCATGAATGCGAGCACTATAGTTTACATTTCTTATATGTTTTAGTTGTTAAGGATGATGATAAATTGATTTTTTTGTCTTTCACAGAGTTGTGACGTTATAAATGCTCGTGTCACTCACAGGCTTCTCCAGGCGGACTGTCAGGTCGACCACTGACACGTTGGGGGTGGGGACACGGAAGGCCATGCCAGTCAGCTTGCTGTGAAATGTGAGCATACAGCATGTCAGATCAAACATTCACTGGACATAATGAAACGCCAGTGTTTATATCAACAGTGAAATTGTGTTTAGATTTTGCTTGGCACTGACCCATTGAGCTCAGGGATGACCTTGCCAACAGCTTTGGCAGCACCGGTTGAAGCGGGGATGATGTTCTGGCTGGCGCCACGGCCGTCCCTCCACAGTTTGCCAGAGGGGCCGTCCACAGTCTTCTGGGTGGCAGTGATGGCGTGAACTGTGCTCTGATGGACAAATACACAGAGACAAGACATGAGGATGATTTAATTAAATGCAACCCTCAGGTTTTTGTTTTTTTGTTCTGAGAGTGCATCGGCCCTTACCATCAGGCCCTCAATGATGCCAAAGTTGTCATGAATGACCTTGGCCAGGGGAGCCAGGCAGTTGGTGGTGCAGGAAGCGTTGCTGTGGAGAGATTAGGAAAGAGAATCAATGTTCAAACCCATTCGTATGCACACAAACCGAAATGACTGAACAGTCTGACGCACTTTGACTCTTACCTGACAATATTGAGGGACTTGTCATATTTCTCATGGTTGACACCCATGACAAACATGGGAGCATCGGCACTGGGTGCAGAGATGATGACTCTCTTGGCACCACCCTTCAAGTGAGCCTGAAATGTGTTGAAACCCAATTAGATCTGTGCATTCTGGTGCTATGTGCAGGTCACGTCATCGCGTTTTCATGTTATAATAAGACACTGGGCCAGCGTGGGCACATACAGAGGCTTTCTCGATGGTGGTGAAGACACCAGTGGACTCAACAACGTACTGGGCACCAGCATCACCCCATTTGATGTTGGCGGGGTCCCTCCTGCGACACAAGAGGGAGAAAAGAAGGGGCCAAGGTCAAAATAAATAAAACATTTTTGTTCATGTTATTGAGAATGTGTGGGTGTGAGAGAGTAAACTCACTCGTGGAAAACTGTAATTTTATGTCCGTCAATGACCAGCTTGTCGCCCTCGACCTTGACCTCACCCTTGAAGCGTCCGTGGGTGGAGTCATACTTGAACATGTAGACCTAAAGAAATAAGATAAGGATACGGCTGTAAGGACTCATACTGTCATTACCACGGATGCCTCACTCGTCAAACAATCTCATTGACCCACCATGTACTCCAGATCAATGAAAGGGTCATTGATGGCCACAATCTCCACCTTCTTGGAGGTGAAGCCAGCACGGGTCACCAGACGACCAATGCGTCCGAATCTGAAAAATTGAAATAAATGTTGTTTCTTAGTCTGGTCACTAGATGGTGGTATGACTACATACCAGGATGAGGAGATCTTGTTTTTGTCCGAGTTAACTGTGAAAAATGGCACCACTGATGCTGTCAAATGAATACAACCTGTCAGCATTCATTATTGGATATATGCACCTTTGGTTTTACAGATTCACTTCGGCCTGGCCCATCTAAATTTATGTTTGTTGCTTTTTCCTTTGTATGGGATGCATAACCCATGCCCCCACCCCCCACCCTATTTGAGACCTGAAACCACAGCTGAAGAAAGGGCAGGGTTCAGGAGGAGGGGCCGCGGGAGGTGTGCGCCCTGCAGCTGACACTCTCCTCTATGGGGGCTAAAGTCGAAACGAGCCTCTAGTGTAATCCTGGTGACGGCAGTGCACTGTTTGATCAGCAGCTCGGTTACATTTTAACCACAGGTCCAAAATCCTGGTGTAGACACACTGTCCTCAGACACAGGGAGAGATAAAGAGCAGATCCACAAGACAGACTTTAACGTCTGATTTCTGACGCGCATGTTACGCAGGTCCACTGGTGTTTGCTTCACACAGCAGAAAAACAATCCGCTGTTGAGCGACCCCCCACGCCGAAGCCTGTGCCCAGATTGTTATCTGCTGGAGGCCAAAGTTCAAAGATCAAGAAAAACATGAGAATTGTGGGTTGAGTGTTCACAGGTAAACATCTCCTTCTGCAGCCATATGAACAATGTCCTTATTAATTAACCACAGACACTGCAGTCTGACCCCCTATCTATCTATCTATCTATCTATCTATCTATCTATATATATATTCTTTATTTTCTTCATTTGCTCCCATGTTAGTAAAGTGGTTAAACTCTTATTTCGATGAGGAGGCCCACAAGATTTACAATTTACATAACGCCCATCCTATTTAACTGATACAACTGTGAATCCTTATAATAATAGTGGAGTAACTCTTACGTGTAATTTTTTTTTAAAGTGCAAGCAAATACAATTAAGCATCAACAGGCGGTGCAATCTGAAACTTCAGTCAGGGTTACTTCTGATAAGGGGGGGTGTGTTTAGTGCGTGTTGCTTATATCATTTAAATCAGGACAGGAGCAGTTTAGTAAGGAAACAAAGATGCTTTCTTACCCATTGATACCGACTTTGACCATTTTGCCTGGGTTGGTTTAGTCCTCTGAGGGGAGGGGAAAAAAACAAGGCAGGAAAAGTTTAATGCTCCCTGTTGAAAACCAACATTTATGGTAGCACATATTTATGATGCCATGTATTTGCATTCGCTTAATGACAGACAATCTCATAGAATATAACAGGTTCAAAAGAACATGCTGCTAAGCAAACAAAGGAAAATATCCAGCCTTTTTGCCCAAATCGTTAACGTGACTAAACTAATTAGCAGTTTCACATCCTCAAAAGTAAAGTCACATTTAAAGCAGCAACATAAAGCAAAGCGAATATTTTTTTTCTTTTGTTTTCAAATTTCTTTAAAAATCAAAAGACCTCATTCACTTGAGGCTCAATCAGACACATGCAGATTGTCACCAGCTGATCTAAATCTACTTCTTCAGCCCTGCAGCCTGTTGCTGCTGCTGCTTCCTGACTCTCTCTGACTCGAACCCTGCATCCAGTGGAGGTATTTACCGTTTGTGAGATGCCTCAGTCTGTCTTGCGACTCGGGGTGTGAGTGGGGAAGAGCAAAGTTGAGCTGAATGTTTTTATGATTGACCAGAGTCTAAAGCCACGCCCCCTTAAAAAATCCTGCCTGCTCCTCGCCCCGCCCCCTCTGAATGTCAAGGTCGTCAGCCTGCAGACCAGTACAGAGAGGCATGCACACTGGCCTCTGTCACGTCACACCATGGCAGCGCTTCTCTATTATCACGCCATCTTTGCTGCTAATTATAGGCCGAAAAGTGTATAAATTACATGATTTCAGTGTCATCTCCGGTGCCACAGGGTCCGAGTTGTGTTGCCACCACGATACAGATACTCGGATGGAAGGGTTCTCATGTAGTGGGGTGAAAACAGAGCGGGGCTCTCTCAGTGACCTTCTCAGCAAATACAGAGACAGAGGGAGCAAACGAGGGATCAAATCTCCATCTTCTGACTTTGACATTTAATGTCCAAAGACCATGACCTCTCACTTTCAGACGCTTCACCCCTCGTTCTCCTGCCTCCTCATCCCCGAGGCTGAAGCCACAGGTTTCATCCTGGCTGATCTGCATATGATTATTACGCAAGTGCCTTTTTGAGTTTCAGCTTATTTGTCTGACGAGAACATTTTTGATATTTTAAAATTTTCATCAGGATATTATTAAATGTTAAATTTCACTTTAAACCAGATGGACATTCAGTCCTGTAGGAAAGTGGCGGCGCACAGTGGGTAGTCCTGACCATGAGCTGAAACTGTACCCATGGCATTACTTCCTCTCACCACCTCAGATGTGAATGCACAGCACTTTTCATGTTTAACTGCACCAAATACGACATTTAGGAACTTGTATTTGTCCAGCTTTTAGATGATGGGGTTAAATAGATTTTGCTGCAGGCTAGCAGACATGTCACTTTGCAACTTTGCACAGGACAGTGCCGGTATATTTTATGGCTGCAGTCCAGTGGCGCAGGCATAGCTGAACGACCACAACCCCGAGTGCATGCATGCCAGTCCTGGCCTGTGCTTTGCAGCTTAAGGTCAAAGAGGGGAAGTAAAGGTCAGGCTAAGTTTAGACTTTGGCTGGCTAGTCAACACTTGGGCCACGTTATCCACCCAGTACTGTAAATGCTGCTGCATACAGACCACATGTTCTTATATCACAGCGGTCAGACTTTACCCACTGTAACGCTTCTGATGTACAAGTAATGGAATAAATAATCTAACGGTGGAGTTTGTATTTTAGCTCAGTGGGAAGTTGAGTGTAAAAGCAACACATACAGCAACGTGCAATGTTTGTTTAACCAAATATATATTTTGTAATGGTTGACTTTATAAAATGCAACAACAGCAGATTGTACCGGTGTCAGTTTGATCATGTGTACATGTATAGAGGAAATGCAGCCACATTTATACAACAGGTATCCTGCATGAAAGTTCAGTACAAAGTCCTGAGGACGTTTGAGCAGTTGCACAATAAGTAGACTCAGACTGCCATCTAGTGTTGTGACGGAGAACTGCATCCAAATTTACACTTTCAACCAAACCAACAGAGTGGAATACACTGATAACATGTGAAATATTTAAATCGACGAATTACAGGTAGGGATGCAACTAATTAATATCTATTTTAATCTTTTTTTTCAGTTAAAATGTCAAAATATAATGAAATGTGCCCAACTCAAGTTCTGAATCCCCTCTTCAAATTGGATTTTGGGAGCAAGCTGAAAACCCCAGTTAACTCTCTCAATTCACTAAACCTAAAAACTAAATATTAGTCATGTCATGTACAAACCAGGCACACTGCTGGTACAAGCAATGCCAGTACCACCAATAAATATGAACTACTCAGCTGCACTGTATTTATGTACATACTGTATTTTTTTGTGATTATTTGATTCAGATACCAGAGCTATTTTTTTTACACTTCCCTGTAATAATACATTAAGACTTTGAAGGTCGAACTGAGGTGATGTGTGTCAATGGAGAATGCACAAGTGGAGACTGAGTTCCAGGACAGATGCAAATGCTTGATCTCAGTTGTTCAAATGCATGGCTTTAAAAAAAAAACATTGGAGCATAGCAAATGACAAATCCGTTTATTCATGCAAATCATAAGTAAACAGTGAAAACAATCAGCTGCAAATACAGGGACCATCATTTTTGGATTTCCATGCCCGTTACACATGACTTTAAAACACAGTCCTCTGGCCACAGAATGTCAGAACATCTTTACGTTTACCATTTGCAGACAGGGCGAGAAATACAGAAAGTGCCAAGATACTTAAAGCCTAACAATCAAAGATGCACATTTGATGTAAACATAGCTCACGTTTTCTAATAATCAGTTTGAACACTTAAACATGTAATAGGCTACAGTTTCTCTGTTAAACAGCCGTGACAGTGTGAAGCATCTGATCTATGCTGATACAACCACATTAGCAACACCGCAAGTTTACATCTACAGCCATGTAAACATCCCTCACTGCTGCAAGTGAACGCCTTTGCACATGATAATCTAAGCAGGATGTCATCAGTCTGTGTTTCTCTCTTCTCTCCACTAACAGCCCAGTCCGCTCATGGACCCGATTCGATCCAGTTTCAGCCCAAAGCACCCCCGGTTCCACCCCCTCCGTGACCGGTCCGGTTCCGCGCGCTTCTGATTGGCGAGCGCACCCTTCAGCAGGCGCAACCAGGGGGTCTCCTTCTGTGTTTGTACATCAGACCATTTTGGGTTCTCTTCCCCTTTGGCCCCCGAGGAGAAGGTGGACTGCTCCTCGGGTTGACTGTTCAACAGGTTCTCCAGGTCGTCGAGGGTCAAAAGGTCGTTATAGCGTTCTAGAAACTGCTCCATAAACTGCAGGGTGGAAAAAAGGAAAAAATTAAATTTAATTGTCAGAGAATGTAGGAGGGAGAATAATTCAATCAGCAATACATTTCATTACTCTCCCCTCCTGGACTATTCTCTTGTATCCACCATTCATCCACTATGATTACTCCTGAGTCCTTTCTTTTTCTTCCTTTCTGCCCCCCACCCCCTCACCCAGTACCTGCACAGCGTCAGTAGAAGGATGCAGCGCGCGAGCCTCTGTAATCTCCAGGGGCGTCAGGAGGAGCAGAGTGGCACAAAGCAGCACAGGACACAGCATGGCAGCAAAAAACGAGTGGCACGACCGACTGGTGCAGGAAAAAAAACCCCACAGGAAACACACCGGCTGCAAACATCCAGACACACATTCGATTATACAGAGAATAAAATTACTAAAACAAAATAACACAATCACACACACACACAGCTTAGAGGGAAATGAGCTGAGTGATTCTGATTAATACTAAATAGAATCTGCTTAAATAAGCCTCATTGTATTGTCAATACTTTTGTTTTTTTGCTTATTTAATGAGGACAATAATTAATGCTACATGAAGCAGTGCAACAGATTTAATGGTAAATGTTAATATTAAGTAGGCATCTTGATGATGAAAATTTGCAGCTCTTATCCCTGGTTAGGCTAATAAACAAATAAATACATAAAACAGACGCATTGTAAATTATTATTTTTTTAAATTATTATTTTACCTTTCTTCATAAAAAAAACTTTCTGCTGTAGTAAATAATTTGAAATTGTAGCATCTGTTAGACTTGATTAGCACTAAATAGGTGTAAACTTTTTGGGGGTAAAACTTACAACAGCAACAAACAAAAAAGGAATTAAAAAAATATTGATGACTACATGCAGTTTAACTACGCATGTTAAATTATAACCATAAATTCAGCTCCGGTTTAGCTGTTAATAAATTATTTAGCCTTAAATTATATGAGTGAACTTTTAATTAGCCTACATGTAGTTTGAAGTGACCATCTGTAAAAAGGTAATTTGAGTGCTCACCTGTTGTTGTCTCTAAAGGCTGAGTGTCTTCTGCCTCTCAAAGACTCTTCATCTCACTCGGTCTAAGTCTCTGTGCTCCCTCTCACTTGTTGGCACCTGTCTGCAGCATCACTATCTCACTCGCCTAACTCCTCCTACTCCCAGCTCTGTGATGGAAGAGACAGGATGAATCTCTTTCCCTTCCGTCTGTCCTCTCAGCAGCTGGATGTTGGGGCATCAACTGGGATGCTGCGAGGGTTTTGTAGAGAAGACACCCACCCATCCCACCCCCTCTTCCTCCTCCTACCCATCTTCTTTCTTTGGAGTGATGTCATAGCCGTGGAGAGTGATTGTCATTGCCAAGGTGACTGTGTGTACTGTGCAACATACTGATGCCACGGCAGCTGCACAAATCAAGGTCAGAGGGCAGCAGTCAACCTGTGCTTTGTCAATGAGACCAGTGAGTTATGAATGGACCTGGCTGGATTCACGTGTTCTATTGGCATGACATAATCTGAATGATACATTTGCCATGTGACAACAACGCTCCTTGTCCATGTCAGTCTCTCTCTCCCTCCCAGCTTTGTCTCCGTGGTCTTTCCCAGCATGTACTGACCTCCCATGTCTGTTGGGTAAGTTACAGTCTGTCAGTGCCATCTGCTCCCTGTACCCCCTGCCACCAAATTACAACATTAACGAGAACCGCGCGATCCAACACACAGACCTCAAAGTTCAACAGCCTCTAATTATTTCAAGTAAATAAACCCCTGCAATTACAGATGTGCATCTGATACTGGGCAGTGATTCGTGTCCACTGTCAATGTCTTTGCTCTCAGTTAACGGCATCTTCAATGAACAAAATAAATGTTACATTTTCCGTATGTGGCGAGCAGAACTCGTCTTTGTACAACCCCATAAAGTTAGAGACTGGGTAGATTCACTGATGTTTGTCCACTTGGCACCCACTGAACACGTTTAAACTCAAATTCAACTCAACAACTGGCGCAATCATATTGTTAGCCCGCTGTTAGCGAAGTGTTTTTACATAACATAACCGTCATATACAGAAATGCACCCCTCTCATCTTTTCGGAGAGGACAATGTGTGGGAGAGAGAGTGGGCGAGGAGGAGAGAGAGATTAGTGATGAGGGAAGTGGAGGGAGGAGGGGGTTAAACTACCGTGCATATGATGTCAGTGAAGAGAGGAGCGCTGTATGAGGAAAAGTAGGCAGTGGTGGAGAGTAGGAGGAAGAGGAGAATGGGAGTTAGAAATCGCACCAGGCAGAAAACGGAGGGGGACCTACAAAGAGATTGATTACAAGAGAATAGGCAGACAGCTAGGCAACAGCAAATGTGTCAGACAGAATGAGAGGTGGAGAAAAAAACAAATGAAATCACATTTGCAAATAAACATGCGGCCATGCTTAAAGGTTTTGTCATTTTCTGTTAAAAATATCATATGACAGAACATGCTTAAAGAAAAAAGAAATTGAGAAATACGAAGTGGTGAAGCATGTAGGGTAGTAATACTGTCTGGGCAAGCTGTGACAGCCCATTAAACACCGTTGTCCAAACACATAATACAAACAGACATTCAAAGCTGCTTGTAAAGACCGTATAAATTTACTTGACACAAACCAGCATAAACCCAACTCTTCACACATTTGCTGGTGTCAGCTTTTTGGGGTTTCCTGTGAGTGACAGCTCAAACTGAGCTGAGAAGAGTTCTTATCAAAAACAGGGACAGATTTATTAAAAACATCTAGTTCATCTCACTGGATACATCAGACTACTTGGACTACTACACAGAGTGCCAGTATCTTAAAAATATACAAGATTAAAAAGTAAAAATATCTAAAAGAAATCTTACAATACTTAATTTCAGATAAAAAAAAAGGAATAAAACAAAAATTAAGATAAAGATCAGTTTCTGAGGCGAGCTCGTCTGGATGTACGGGCAATGGGTGTTGTCACTTTAGGAGTCTCACTCTCTGCCATTACAGCATCTGAGGGGAAAGAAATTAGATTCAAGATTAAAAGGTAATGGAGAAAGACAAATCACTTCAAAACAAAGCTGCCACACAAAAAACACCTCAGACTTTTAAAAGCCACTGAGATACAGTCCTAAATCTCTTAGAGAGCTGCATGGTGCGGCTCAGGTCAGTGGTCCAGACACTGAGCGCAACAGCACTGGCCAAAAGTATAATACCGCCAATTTCCTATAATGGATTTCAATCCTATACATAGTACCACATATTCAAATACAATTAACGTAGAATTGAAACACTTGTTTAAATCAACTGAAAGAAACTGAGCTACAGCTTCTAAACCGATGTTTTTAAATACCCAATAACTTAATCAAAGATGACATCATGTGTACATGCACACATCTGCACTCACCCTCCTCATCCTCATCCTCCTCTTCATCACTGCTGAATGTGATCACAGGTTTCTTCGACTTACGAGATTTACGAGGCGTCACAAAAGTGTCATCACCATGGCTGGAAGCTGATGGCTTTGTTTGACCTGTGCCAAATAAGTGTTTCATTTGTTTTTGTTAAAAATTATAAACTTCTCAGCTTGTAAATTTAAAACAAAAGAGGCAATGTGAATTTAAAGGCAGCTCATACTGACCATGCTTTTTCCTAGGGCGGCCTCTGTTGGGCAATGGTGTATGCATGACTGTCTTCTCAGAGGATCCTTCTTTTTGGCTTTCCTCCCCCATCTCAGGGCTCTCTACATTCTCCAGCCCCCGTGTGTGAACTGCAGTCAACCGCTTTTCAAACTCATCTATCTGGGCCTGGTAAATAAATCAATATTCTTAAATCACAAAGAAAGATAAAGGTAGTCTATATAAGTTCTTTAAATAAGAGTACATTGTACCTTAAACTGGGGTTTGGCCCCGCGGCGGAGTTTGGCAGTGATGGAGAGCAGAGGTTGGTAAACTCCAGGTTCAGTCAACTTGTCACTGTAACACTCCCAGCACTCCTGCAACCTCTTAAACCCACGTTCACACATAGACAGCAGAGATAGTGACATGGCCAAGTCACACCACTGACGTTCCGTACTGAGGAGAGAAGTACAATGAGAGTCAGAGGAATTAGGGACTAAACTGGATTTGATACTATGTGAAGTGCATAGAAATTCAAGATCCCCAACAAAAACCTCATTAGCTCATTACTCATGAGCATGGCTTCGCCCTGGCATTTGGGCCAAATCTCATTTTCTAGGAAGCTCTTGTATCTAAATTCACTTTGCCATTGTGTAATATAAAATGTCCTTCCTGTGAGCTCTGGAGTACAGATGGAGTATGAGTCAGAGGCAGACTGAAGGCAGGACCAGTTGTTTGTCTATATTCCTCAGGTGTATTGGAACACTGTTTCCATGACAAAATGAGTGAAAAATTTGTCAGACAGTAGGTGACAGGTGAACTGAACTGTGAACTCGCAGTAATTGTCGCTCTTTCTTCACCCACTAATTACCCACACATCCACCCCTGCATCTTGCACAAATGATACGCTGCTGGATACCGTGCTGAGAAACAATCAACGAGGGAAAAAAAACAACAAAAGATACTGGTCAGAGGTACGAACATGGCAAATAGGCGGAGATATACTCACATGGCAGTCCTAAAGCGCTGACACAGTTTCTCTACCAGAGACTCAGTTTGCCTTTCTTTGGTTATGTAGGAGAACAGCTGTCTAAAAACAACGAAAAAAAAAAAACATTCAATCAATTAGTGCAGACCCAGCAGAGTCCTATAAAGCATGGACCACCCAGTCCACCATGGACAAAGGCAGCAATTGGGAATAGACATACTGTGAAGCCATGAAACACTCACTTCATAATGGTGTTGAAGTCCTCCGAGTTCATGCCTCTCTCTGGATCAGACAGGCGACTGATGATATCTGGGAGCAGATTGTAGATCGCATTGTCCTGATGGGTAACACCAGCGAGAGAGTTAAATCCATCCCAATTATTCTTATTATAGTTAGTAAGACTTGTGGATGGGTGAGTGTCAGTGTGTGTGTGTATATATACCTTTGTGGCCAACTCATTGAAGAAGTTCAGTGCAAGGCTGGCAATGTGTGTCTCGGGGTCAATTAGCAGCACAGCCACCTCACTGACTTGACCTTTGACCTTGAGCACATCCTTAAGCACCAACTGAGTCAGAACTGTCACAGCTGTCTGCCTCACTGAAGGAACCTTATCACTGAGCCTGGAAAAAATGGTGTTAAAATACCAACAATTACATTTTTTACCTCTTTGGCACCAAGCCCAAGACTGTACAGCCCAAAATAAGATAATCCTTTATGAGTCACCCAATGGCAATATTTATGGAAATTTAAAATGTAGGAATGCAAAAGCTAAAAAACAACATTTTTGAAGAAGAAATGAATTTTGTGTAACACATAGTGCTGAATCAAAGTGTTCTCTTTTTAAATTGCAATGTGTGCATGATTAACCTGGATGAAAGTAGATTAAGAGATTAAGTGTAAAATCCTTCAGGATCTAGATTCTTTTCAGAACTTTTCAAATGCAGCCATCAATATTTTGTTACAAATAATTAGTCCAGATTTGTAACCAAATTGTCAATGGCTTTCCGGAATTGGCAAAGTCAATTCAATTCACCTTCAGGTAACATGAACGCACAAAATCAAATTTCATGACAATCCATTCATTACTTGTTAAACAAAGTCATGAGGATACATCCTGTGAAACACACCGATATCTCATTGTGTGCCAGTCCTTCTGGTATACGTTAGATATTTCACTAGTTGAATAAATTCTTTGACCTGCTGGTTGTTCTTGAGGAAAAGTCAAGGGGAATAATTCTCTAATGAACATGATTATTTGTATAAAACCAACCAGACCAGCGCTGCCATTCCTTTGTTATTTTCCTATTCCTGACAGTCAAGCTTTCTATAGCAGTGAAATTAGCCAGAACGTTACAGAACCCAAACAACACTGACAGTCTCAGTTGAATACAACAGAATTGGACAGGCTGTAGCAGGGCAATCTGACTGCATTCTGAGACCAATTTAGATTAACCTCATCCAAAACCACAGAACAAAAGAAACTCATTAACCATTTCTCATTCATGCCAGAGAGCAGGACTCCTGGCAGAGGAACAGACACATGTACACTGCACTTCCCCATACTAGTACAGGGGCTTAGAGCAGTAAGGAAGAGGGTAATTAATTCTTAAAACGCTTATCAGGAAACTCCAGGACAGCAGACTTGAAAACAGTGGAGGTATTTTTGTGCAGAGACAATTAATGGACAGTATGACATGCTTATCAGGTAGAAAGCACTATGAGGGCAATGACGCATTATGAAAAGAACAGAATGTTTAACATGCCAGAGCCACCTCATTACAAATACAAGCACACTTCATCAAAAGAAACTTCAGCTTCTGAGTAGGCTAAAGGGAACCGTTGTAACTTTGTGCAGGGGAAACTAGTAGAAATAAGTGTTATTAAAATGAAAGCACGTACAAATGTAAACCCTTGCAGAACCTCTTTAACCAAAATTATTACCTTCTGCTTATTTAGCCGCTCTATATTATTACAACATAGCAGTCATTAGTTGTAGACACAGCCCGTAAGACACCAGAAATTAAGCTGTTTGTTGTCTGCGAATGCCCTTGTCTTAGGTAGGCTAAAGGTCCTACCCAGTTAAAGAGAGGGGGTGGGTTTTCTACATGCAGTAAAACGCTGGCCAGTTCCCATGGCAACTGCGGAGGTCAGGATACAAGACAGATATCAGAGATGTACAATCATTGATCATTTCAAAGTGTGTCCCCTCTCCCCGTTACAAAGTCGTGATGGAAAAAGTAAACTTTTTCCATCATGTGGCTCAGTGGAGCATTGTGACAGCAGCAACACTTCACTAGCAGAAAGGAACAACACACCGAGATGTGGTGGTGGAGGGATCTGGATGATGATGGCTCAAGTGTACAAGCATAAGGGGAATGTTGGCTAAGATTAAAAGTCATTTACAGAACACCCACTCATCTCTTCCATCAGGCGTAGTTTATTCCTTATACTTGGTTGAAACAAATTAAAGAAATGTACGGATATTATGATAATATGCTTCTAATTAGAAGAGAATAAATTAGTATGAGAGGATAATGAGCACGAGCCACTGCTGAGACAAATTAATTTCATAGTATTGTGGTACTCAAATGACATTACCTGGCATAGAGATTCTGTGTCCAGGGCTCCAAAATATTTGGGAAACGGACAGTGAGGTCTCCGAGGGCTATTATGGCATTGGCCCTGACAACAGGAAGAGAAGAGCGCTCCAGCACTGTAAACATGAGACGAATGTTCTCCTCACATACTGATGGACTGACAAGGAGAAGAAAAAGAAAAACTTCAAGTTATTAATTTGTTGTCAGTCATGTATCAGATGTGTGAGTCCATTATATTGTCAGAAAACCTTAAAAGGGTGCCAGTCAGAATTTCAAATGGCCCAGATAACAGTGTGACCACTAAGAACAATAAGCTTAAAATATACAGGTTAACAGTTTTGAAAATGGAACCAGTGTATCTTATGGCATTTGTACTTAATGGACTTACATAGAGGTAGATTCATTTTTCGTGTTGACTAACCAACAGATTAATCAGCTATACAGCCAGCGTGTTTACCTTATCATCATATACTGAGAGAGTGCCAGACAGGCAGCAGTGGTGAGCTGTGGGTGAGAATAGCGCCCTGGGGAGCTGCAGACTTTCACCAGCAGGGGAAGAAATGCACACAGCAGGTTCTCCTCTAAACAGGAAGGCGAGCAGTAAACAGGAAGTGAAGAATAAATTTATGATATAGGCAAAATCTACATGAAGAACCGAATGTAGTGGATAAAGAGTGGGCTTAAAATACAGTGCAAGACAAAAAGTTTTCATTACCAGCTAGTAATTCCGTCTCACAGATCTTTCTGATGAGTTCAGCCTCTGTATCTTCAGCAGAAGCACCAGTCAACCCAAGCTCCTCCTCCAGGGCACTCTCGTTGGATGCTTGCTGTTGGAAAACAAATAAAGCTTTGTAACTTAATTAGCAGACAATAAAAGATGACGTTTAGCTGCGACAAAAGGTATAGTAAAATTATAAATTTGTATAGACCAATCCCAAGGTGACAAGTGGCAACAATCAGTTCCATTCAATTCTTGTTTAAAGTACCACATGACATGAATAAAATATACCCCTCAACCTTTATCTCTCAGTTTCTAAGAGAAAAGTTAAAATAGATTAATAAAAAATATTTCAAAAGCTAATTTAGGTGACATTTATTTTCCAGCTCGCAAGAGGGTTGAACAATTAAGAGCTATTACTCATCTGACTGCGTCATTAAAATAAATCTCATCAAGAGATCCTGCTGAGACTCAGCCTGATTGTAAAAGTGCTTTGACAAACAGCATAAAACTAGTTGACAGTAACACTGGGGAGATTTTGTGATAGCTACACAAATTAGTGATGGATATATGCAACAACAAAGAGCTAAAATCCTCGTGTACGGTATGTACAGATGCTGTATACACGTTTTGGCAGCCTCAATACCTTAGCTTTGCTGGGTGGGGCCTTTTCCTTTTCCTCCCTCTCCTCTGTTTCTCCTCTCCTCCTTCGGAGCTCGGCACTCACACTGCGCTCAAGATGAGACACCTGCCAAAACGCCACACAGCCACACAGAGCCAACAGCTGGGCCAGACACACACAGTTCACTGCAGGATACAAAGACAAGTAGACAAGTGATTAAGAGTATGTCAACAACGGTGAAAACACTGGTTACAGTGTCAGTATAAACAATGAATATTTCAAGACAGATAATATTAGACACAATGAGACTCACCTTGTTCACCTTGCTCATTGGACTCTTGAGACCCATCTTGCGTTTGGCCAGGATCTTTGTTAATTTCCCCACCTTCGGCAATCTGATCTAGTAAGAGGCGAGAGCTTCGCTGGAGCAGCCGGGAACACAGCTGGTCAGGAGATTCAGCCAGGAAGTAAATGAGACGGACGGCTTGTTCCATGAAGCTCTGCCAATAAGGGTCTTCCATCACCACACCTGAAACATGTACCAATACAGGCATTTGTTAAAAAACATGACAAAGACCGAACCTGGTGGGAAAAAATTCAGAGGGCACATTTATCTGCATTTACCTTCAGCAATGGCTGGTGTAAGGCAGGTGAAGAGCCGATGGTCCTGGGGCAGTCTGAATGGTGCACCTTTCGATTGCTGGTTTAAATATCAAAAACTGAGCCTTAGACTTTAGACATCTTAACAATGAGCCAGCAGTTATAAAGGCAACTAGGTCCTCTGATGATAATAAAATGTTTTGCAACAAGCTCCGGTGTCTTTTTTTCTTACCCTGACATGGTCAGTGATACTGCAGATAGTTAATACAGTGTCTCTTGCCAGGAGGAAGTCTTCAGTCACTTTTTCTCCAAGAGCCACGGAACAAAGAGTGTCCAGATTACTGAGAACCACCTCCCTCTCTGCCCTGTTACATTCACATGCATACAAAATAGACACTTTCACAAAGAAGCATAAAGTGTATATACATTTTATATTCCCAAATGATTTAACGAACATGTAAAGCAACAACACCTCTGCCCTACATCACCCCGACTGCTTTGAGCTGGTCTTGCCAGTACTAGGCTGCTGCCCAGATAATGCGTGTAGGAGGATGGGTTAGGAGAAGCGCATAAGACTTAATAGGTTATGAATGCTACTGGCTGGATGAAGAGAAGCAGCAGTGTGGGTGGACTGCAGATAGTCTCTCACTGGCTTGCTCTTCCCTACAGCAGTGACACTTTAAAGGTAGATTGAGGGGGAACACTAAAAAATATATATATTTAGTGAAATGCACTGGCAAGAAGCCTAGTTATGGTCGTGACTTCGATTACAATGAAGCAGAGCTGACGCTGAGCTTTTATTCCGACTAATGAGAGGATGTGCTGAATGTCAAGTAGCTGAGGCAGGACCAAAATCTACAAAGAAAATACCTCTATGTGGTGAGGAATACTGCAGGTTTTACATAAAATAAATTTTGCCAACTGAACACAAAACACTCCCAATACAAAGAGTCAACCTTATTTTAATATACAATAAGGAATGTGTATTATTAGGCACTATATGTGTGTGTGTGTGTGTGTGTGTGTCTGTCTGTCTGTCTATCTATCGATCCATCCATCCATAGCAAATATAAAATATAAAGAGCAAATATAAAAGAACAATGGACATGTTTTAGTTGACATTGACATCAACACTTACTCTACTGCACTGTGCCGTGTCTAAAACACATCAGATCACAATGTGGACAGCTTAAAATCATAAATATATACATTAGTTCTGATTGGACCCTCTAGAAAAAAGTGCCAGAAGTAAATCAGTATTTTAATAATTAACAACACATCTAAGTGAATTTTGTTTATTTCCTTGACTTAAGCAGAAAAGCGTACACGCATCGTGACCACTTATCCATGTATAACTCAGTCAGGTTTCGCAGTGGGGTGTGTCACACTGCCCACCCTCATTGCACATTTAGTACATTTTTACCAAAACTATTAGCCAGTCAAAGGAAAAAAGTGAAACCCTTAAATTTAGTGACCTTGCACAAAACCTTTTCTTCGTCTTGGCACAAGATAATTTCCCTAAAACATTGTAAGAGACATCTGGGTCTTACCGTGCAGCCATGCCCAACAGTAACACTGCAGCTCGTCTGTGTAAATCAGAGGTCTCTCGTTTGCCAGTAAACCTCTCCCACAAAACCTGCACTACAGTGGACTGGAGATTGCTGTCGCTGCCAAAGAAGTCCTGCACCTACAGAGATAAGCTTGAATGGTTATAACTCCATACACAAAAATATAGTATCCTTTAATTGACCATCAAAACAAGAAATGAGCCGTATAAGAGAAATAACATCAACTGACTATTTCCTCGAGACACTGGATTGTTCCCAGAGATGCATCCACCATCAGCTCAGACAGACTGTCCACCAAAGTCTGGGCTTTCATCCTAATAAAAGATGTGACAGTTTCTTTATGACAACAACACACACTAAATGTGTGTTAATAATACAAATATTATGTTCAACATGCATTTTGGCCCGGTTGTGATTATGCATTCACAGTACACTGAATGTGAATAAAAGGTAATAAAAATAAGACTGCAGATTATCACATTACACTGACAGTAGTTCTGTGGTAATACACCAGTGGTATGCAATTGTTTTAAGTTAGGGCTCCTTATATCATTGTGTTTGTTTAACAGACCTGACAGTGTCTCCCTGAGGATTCAGATAAAGGCGTCTGTAGGCCTGAACAACAGCATCTTTAATGGCAGTGTCAATCGACCAAACGAGAGGCAACATCTTCCTCACTCCGCTGACAGAGTTGGCAACGCTGAACTCACATACTGTCACACAGAACTGCACAGCCTCCTGGACCACTAAAAACATGACAACATTTATTTGTCGGATGTAAAAAATATAGCCATGTCATTACTGCATAAATGTACTCACTATATGGAAAAGTTTGATTAAGTGACTATATTTCCTGCTACCTGAAGTGGTTTTCCAATAGAGCATGGTGTTGATAACAGAAATTGCTCTCTCCACTTGTAAAGCAAACGTTTCTGTATCTCTCAGGTACTGCACCAGCATTTCCTGCTTCTTCAGCTCTCCATCCTCACCCTCTTTCTCCCCTTCCTTCTGTGGGGTAGGTGGCAAATTCTGGCTGATCTCATTGGTGTCCTCATCAGAGCCTGAAGAAAGCATCAGGAGTTGTGTAAAGTTAAGAAAGTAAATCCTCTTTCCTTTGCTGCTGGATAATTGGCAGCTGGTTTGAAAGGTAAAATGTTCTTATACAAAAAGCAATTAACAACTAATAAAACTACTCTGAAAGATAATATGAAATGAATTTCTCTACAGAACCTACTCTTAAAGGTTTTTATTCTGCCCTTCAATAAGTGAAGAGCACTCTTGATCGGTGTCTCTGAAGAGAAGTATATTGTGAAAACTAAATGGAACCTTCACCTTTGAAAATCAGAGCCAGTGTTTCCATTACAGATTCAGGGGTGAGAGTGGACAGAGAAGCAAACCTCTCAGACGCAGGAAACCAGCTGTGAGCTCTTATAGACAGACGCACGGCATTCCTGTAGAGAAGGTGATTGACAGTGTGGGAGAAGGAAAAAAATCCTAAGAGGTGGTGACCCTTAAGTCATCTTTTACCCAGGCTAACGCTGGTGCTTCTACCTATACTTGTTGACACGCAGGTATTGAGCAATCATCACAGCAGTAGCCCTGTCATCTTCGCCCCCCTTTAGTTCTTCTGCATCGCCGTCATCCTTGTCTCCCTGCTGCTCCTTGTCTGTTTCCAGCTCTGTCCTGACAGTGACAAGCAGTTCGGGCTCCATTGCAGCCCACAACTCAGATGCTTTAATCACTGCCTCTGCCAGAAGGGTGAAAAGGAAAAAATTAATAATGTTTTTTTAAGATAAGAAAGACAAGTAAAGGAATTTGTAACAGGTACATTTAGTCATCAATTTGTAACAATGTAACTGTAAAAACTAAAGCTGAAAGGCAGAAACACACCTAGTCTACTGAGCCCAATTAGGTTACTGCATTTAGCCCTCAGATTACCAAAGAAGAAACTCATGACTTACTGAACACCAAAGAGAGGAGAGTGAACTTCTTGCCTTTTTATGCACATGTACGCACAACACACAAACTGTCAGCACCATACCAGGAATTACTCCACGGTGACTGTAGAGGAATAATTCTGGTTGAGCTAATTTACTGTAGGCAGGCCCTTACAGCAGAGCAGGAATTCTCCTCTGCACTGCCAAGATTACCTGCCAGTGAAGGCAAAGAGGAACCCAGCTCTCATTCAGTAAGCTCATATTCGCCTTGGTCTCATCACTGGGCAAAATGCAAAATCAGCATGAAATTAAGTGACCTTTAATGGTGTTCATACGTACCTGGTGCTTTTCCCTCGAGTTTCTCTTTCATCTCTCTGAGTTTAGCAGTCTCTTTCTCCAGTGGTTTCTGCAGATCTGCACTGCTCAACTGAAAGATTGATTTCTGTGAGATTGCAAAACTTGAACATGTACTCCAGTTTTTAATCATGGTGGTTTGACTTACCTTGCAGCTGTAGGGGTTGTGTGCAATGAAGGCTGCCAACAGCTGAATAGCACTCTTCACTGCATTTACAGATTTGTCCATCAGTCGTCCCACAGCAAGCTCCATCACTTCACTGTACCTACACAGTGGCAGTGCCTACACACATAAAGAGTTTATATTACGAGGCAGGAATGTAATCCCTTTTTGCTTTTGCTAATCTATGTCTACTAAACACACCTTGCTGTTGACGATGCGTGTGAACACGTGTAACACACGGGCCCTAACATGGGAGTGTGTATCATGCAGATGTTCCTGAAGTATGTCAAAAAATCGGTCACGGTCAGCTTTACCAGACTCGTCAAGGCTGTCCCCACAAAGGACCCGCACCAGGATCTCTCCCAGCACTTCACACACAGCAACACGCATTGTGTGGCTCTGGGAAACAGAGGGAACGGAAAATTAAGCTGAATCTAACAACGCTCTTACATCAGTAAACTAAATTATTGGCAGAAATAACAACTCATATGCATACATTAATTTGTATTCAGTGTAACTAATGTTTGAAATTCTCCTCAGATTACCAAAGACAGAACTCAGGGCAAACTGAACAGCAAAGGGAGCAGGGTGAACTTCTTGCCTTTTTACACATGTACATACAACACACACACTGTCTGCACCATCCTGCAATTATTCTTCTGTGACTGTTGAGGAATAATTTGGGTCGCGGCATTTCACTGTGGGCAGGCCCTTACAGCAGAGCAGGAATTCTCCTCTGCACTACCAAGATTACCTGCCAGTCATGGCAAAGAAGAACCCGGCTCTCATTCAGTAAGCTCATATTCGCCTTGGTCTCATCATCGGGCAGCACTGAATAGAAGAATCTTTGGTGGGTGGACATTTAAATGTGTCTTTACAATACAGCATATATTTTCTTCCAGTTTAAGTTATGTAAAACATTTTGGTTAAGCCAACGGTCATTAAGTCCTAAATAAGAAGGGAATTGATATTTATCCTAGGAAGGTTTACAGGCACAACAGACAACTTAAAGTTATGCAAAGGAAAACTCAGAGAAAAACATACATCCATACATGATTTCACAACTGTGTGCGTCTATGAGTTCACACAGCAGCTCATTTTAGTATATGAGCAACACATCAAGAATTCAGTATTAGGAGGATGAACATATTTGGGTACCTCTCCTTCCAGGTGGGTGATAAGCACACTAATGCTGGGGGTCATTAATTCAGGCACCAGTGCACTGAGTTCTGACAGGAAGGAAGAAAAGGCTTTGACTCCTGAGCCCTCTCTGGCAAGTTCCTCACTTGACTTCTGACCAATCTCTCTGTAAGAAGGGGAGGTGGGGTGGCGGTGTTATATAAAATGAGTACTATATGATGTGCAGCCCAAGAATATTATTTCCACGTAAATACAAAAACATAATCTGCTTATTGAAAACTTCAGTGGGCACACAAATTGTGTTCTGACCTTATTACTTCTCCTATTACAGCCCTGACTCCATATTCTGTGCTCCATACAGACACTGCCTGGGCAAAAACTGATGCCAACTGCTCAAAATGTTGGAGCAACTGGATGACCTTTACACTTGCACCTAAAAGAGTTTAGAGAAAGTATTAAACACAAAAGCTTAATCTTTCAGAAAATGTGCACGTAAGTGAAGTACTAACCCAGGAGGTGATTGTACTTCTTGATTAGGACCCCCAATAGGTGTATTATACCATCCCTCGTAGGCTTGCTCTTGACGTGACTGATAGTTGGGTTCTCAAGTAGTTTGTAACAGCAACAGGTCACACAGCTTTGGAGATAAAAGGCACAGAAAAAATATGAAAATGCACCATGGTACTTGATGATTAAATTATTAAATTTAAGATGTTCTACACAATGTGTAGAACATTTCTGTGAGGACATGTGATTTTTGTGAGGAAATTGCTTCAATGAAAAAAAATAGGCTTAAGACAACTAAGCCCGACACTGTGCTCAGAACACCCTAGACAGAGTACCTGATGAACTCTTCCTCCACCAGTGAGAGGTTCCAGAGGGAACGGATATCCAGCTGGAATAGCTGGACAAGGGCCTGTAGCACCTTCTCTCTCTCCGAGTCCCATTGAAGCAGTCCCTCTCCACCAGTTTTTCCTTTTTTACCACCCTGTTCGGGAGGGGGGAAAAAAGATTATTCAAACAGATTGTAGATTTCAAAAATGAAAAATCCCATAGATAACTAAATTAAAATGTATACTACATGCCCTCAGATTACCAAAGACTAGTTCATACTTGTCAAACCAACTAAAAGAGACTACAGCTCTTGCCAGCTGAAACATATACATTCATCCAACATACACACAAAAAAACAAACACCCATCCGCACATTGTTTGACATCTTCTCCCTGACCCACCCCAATGCTCTTGGGGGGCAGAAGTTGTGGAAGTTGACAAGTTACTGCAGGTGGGCCCTTACAGCAGTGCAATAAAACTTCACCACACTACCAAGACTACCCACCAAACAACAGGTTAGACACCACAGTCTCTTGGTCTGACTAGATCATCAAAGTTGCCATGATGTCATCAGTGGGCATATAAAATAGAGGGAAAAAATTGAATGCCTTTATTAAGCATACCTTCCCATGTGCCGTAACAATATTCTGCCTGCATGCATAACTCTCAAGCATTTCCGTGAGCTTGCAGAGGAGGAAGACGCTCATTTTAACTGCATTAAGGTTCTCTTTGCGCTCTGCAGCCGAGATGGATGTGGCAGTGAGGAGTGTCGGCAGTGTCGCAGCAAGGCCACTAACCACTGAAAGGATAGGAAACAACACACAATCATTTCAGAGCACTGAGGTTGCAGTTCTATCATATTAAACAGACATAAAATAGAACGCCATTTTGTCATTATACACTAAATGAAATGAGAGCCACTCCTTCTTTATATCATCATATACAGAGAATCCAAAGAGAATACACGATTCTAAATACCAAAATAGCCACGTAGATATAATATACTGCACAGTATTTGAGTAGTATTGCACACTGGGTAAGAAGGAAGTCCTTTATGTTGGAGGGTTTGACTGTGAAAGAAAAAAAAAAGAATCGAACCTTGCACCAGTAATTCCAGAGTATCTTCTTTTACACCAAGCTCCACAGAGTTGCAGTGCCTGAAAAGTAGAGACATTAGGTTTGTGCTCTAACAGAGATACACCTAGTTGGAGGAAGCTATATGGGATCTACACTTACTGCAGCACACTGTAGCCTGTGTCAAAGTGTTCCAATATACACAAAGGCCCATGGCTTCTCAATGCAGCCTTGAATCCTGTTTGAAAGAGACAAAAATGTGAAATAATACCAGCTTCAATGAAAATTCCATAGTATAAGAAGCTCCGAAATGTGAGAATTGAGAGAACCAGGTAAATCTTACTGCTGAGATTGGACACCAGCTGTTTTGGAGGGACTACATCCTGAACGACGTATTGGTTAATCCCTCCAGTCTTCACCAGGTCTCCAATGCACACAGGTAAAAAGAAGTCCCACGACATCCCTGACTAAAAACTAACATTGCAAAGAAGGCACTTTTAAACATTAAACTGTACCATGTGTGTGTGTGTGTATATAAATATATTTTTTTATGTGCTGATCCTTTCTGTTTTTTTTTCTATAAGCTGCTGGAGACTTGAATTTCCATGAAGGAGTCATCCCAAGGAATAAATAAAGTTAAGTCTAAGCCTCTCTCTCTCTATGTGTACACACACACACACACACACACACACACACACACACACACACACACACACGATATACACTTATAATAAAATTAATATTGGTTAGTATGACTGTCTTGTGAAAATAAGGGACTCTATGGGGTCACCAAATTACGTTTACGAAATTATGGAAACCCTGTATAAGACCAGAAGACAAAGTCTAGAAAAGTGAATTTAACATCAGTGGCACATTACTGGTGAAATCACGTAATCAGTCGAACCTGGAACCATTTAAGCAGCAAATGACCAAAAAGCCTCCCCTTACTTATAACGAACCGCCATCTTAAAACACTTTTTTGTTTACAGCCAGCAGTTTCCCGGAACTACGGCTTTTTTTTCTTTTGTTAGTTTATCTATCCTAGCAAGCTAACGCCTATTGTTGACAAACTTAACAGGGTAACTAGCGACACGCTAGCTAGACACTGCGGCCTAATACGGAGGCCATTAAGGTTATTGTTCTCAACAAAATGTTTCGAAAACAGTTTCGAAACGGTCTCCAGTAAGCATACAACAGTGCTTTACAATATTGTTGATATAATGCTCACCTTTATCGGCCACAGTCCCAATTGCCACAACGTCGCCCTCTGATAACAGAGGTACAGTCTGCTCACTCCACTGTTTCCAAACGGTCTGATTCAAATTTGCTCAGACATCGCGCCAAAGCGACGGCGCTCCAACGTCACTTAAATGCGCCAGGGACTTCGACCCAACATTACCACCTACTGGAATATCGACTAAACTACATCTCTGTTTGACTAACTTTCTTGGACGAGAAGTCCTTTGAACTTCAAGAAATTCCAGTTTCCAGCCAGGAACAACTCCTAACAACGACACAACCAAAGCTCAGTGGAGAACAGGTTTGGTCTATAATTAAAACTAAATATACTTGAATTAAATAAAACGGAGTCACAAACAGGACGTTTTTGAGGTAGTAGCTGTATTCAAATGATTGACAACACAATCACCCCCTCTGCCCTGTACCAATGTTTCAGCTACAGAAATGACAATGCTTTTCACAAAATGTTTTACCTTCGATACAGCATTCAATCAAATGTTAATGTTAAATGAAATGGATTGACTCGCTACCACAGGTGACTAATACTGTCAGGGAGCAGCAATTGTCTTCAAATTGTTTTGCCCTTGTGTTACACTTTAAAACAAATAAAACTAATGTTTCAAGTCTAAGCACATGAAACTAACCATACAACAAGTAAAAGAAAAAAAAAAATCCATTGCCAAACCCTTTTCAGAGAAAATATGTAAGTTTTGTAGTCATACATGTGAATACAGTAGAGTATCATGGAAATGTGAACTGCTAAACCATTTGGGGCAGTTGTAGTGTACAATATTCACCCAAAAACAATGCACAATAAGAGCACCAAAAGAAACTTAAAAAAATCAAAATGATTAACAGTTACAAAAAGTCAATATTTAAATATAATTGTTACCACTTGGCTCCTTCACACACTGCATCATACCAAGGCAAACTATGTACTGTAAACCAAACAAAAAAGCACCAAATGTTAAGAAATGATACACAAAAAGTTTGAGTAACTAATGAAGAAATATTCTTCTCATTATCCCTCTGATCAGTGTCCATATTTTGCAGACACCAGGGCAATCAGGTGTTTTTATTTTCTCTTTCTGTCTTGGGAGCACCGTGGACAATACCTGCATAATGCATATCAAAAAGTAGTTCAGGGATTAGCTTGAATAAGTTACTGTGCACTTTGAAAATAAAACAGTACATTCTTTTTTCTTACCATTTTCCTCTTGGCTTGGTGGTCAGGCCCACACACGCAAAATGAAACCACTCAATAGAGCACTGGTGAAGAGAAAAAAACAATAACACCCAGTTACATGTACTGCAAATAGAGCAATCAGAATAGGTAAAACAGCATTATATATTCCTGTTACTGTATATATTTATGACTAAAACACAATCACCCTTTTCAAGTAATTGCATTCAATGTGTTGTATGTTATTTCTCACAAAGACATTTGTGACCTTATCTATGAGGGACCGGAGCAAGACTGCAGGACACCCAAATCTCTTCATTCTATTATTTTGAATATATATGAGGGCAAAATTGTATGTCCACCGTGTGTATAATAATTGATTATCAGTACGTAATATTATTACAGCTTCTTTTTAGTATAATCAATCTTATTTAATCCCATCAACGTCAGACCCATATCATAAAAGTATACTGACCTTTGTGATACATAAATAATATTCAATCGTTGATGTAATTTGAACAAACAAATGAAAAAAATCATATGTTCTTAAGACAAACTGTTAAAGGTCAATATATTTTCTAGATTCTTGTGTTCTATATTTTACTATTTATCCCAATTTCCTTCTTAACATTACCATCTTCAACGTGTGTCTTTTCTATCAAAGGCTCAAACACATATTTCACGTTGTCCTCCCTCACATTTTGCAGCATTCACTTATTCTCATGTTGAATCAACAGTATAAAGCCCCATACAATAATACCTGTTAAATCCGTAGACATTACCCCAAATGCATTTGTACATTGGAACCCCGTTAGAGATGTAAGACAAAACTCACATCAGTGTTGTCACAGCCGATCATCTCCCCATAAGAGACCTGATGACACAGACAGTAGGTGGGTTCGTTGGGGTCCACTGGCATGTCCAGCACATCAGATGGATGCACATTCCCAAAATTGGAGGAAGGGTTGTTGAATTCTCCTCTGATGATGCACCAAAATATTCACATAAGAGAACAATCGGAGAGGCAACTAAGAACTATTGACTGCAAACACAGAACACAACTGTATTTTAAGATGAATGTAGATACAACGTACGGTTGCAGGAGTTTGACTTTCTTCTGTGCAGTTTTAGGACTGCCATCTTCATCTGAACTCTTCACTTTAGACCTTGTTTTAGCCACCTTCTTTTCCTTCTGTCTGGAGTCACCTGTAATGATAACGCTACTGGTAACCATGCAACTTGGAAAGTATTTACAGAACTTTACACAATCCAAAAACAAAAACATAAAGCAAAAAAAGATACAGACATTTTTTTCCTTTACTGGAAGTGGAATCATAGTCTGTGCTCTCAATCTGCTTTTCCTTCAGGTCAGCCTCAAACCGTGCCAGGTCTGTGTCAAGACGCCTGATGTGTTTGTCAACCTGCAGAAAACATTACGACGCACATGCCATTTGTATGTTGTCCAAGTTATTCTAATCATATGACCTACAACGTTCATAGAATATGGTTATTTGTAAGATACTAACCATTTCATAGGTCTGCATGGCCAGTTGCACCTTATCATCTCCAAACTCTTTGCATTTATTGTACGACTGCTGAATCTGTCTCAGTATGGACAGCTTCTGCTCAGAGGAAATAGTCCGGGCGTTGGCTGTGTATTCTTTAGCCAAAGAGTCTATCTGTCCCTTCAAATCTAAAAACAGAGACAAGGCATTACACATCCAATTGTGATATAAATACTTTTAGTTCATATCCTACTGTAATTTCCCAGTTTTGGATCAATAAAGTAAATCTATCTATCTATCTATCTATCTATCTATCTATCTATCTATCTATCTATCTATAATAATCACAGTACAGTATTTATAAATACTGGGTGCTCATGGTGCAGTCAAGAAATGTTTCCAAACTGCTTTAGATGATTCATTAACATTTAACTATTGATCCCAAACTGCTGGTTTACTTGAAACCCTTCATCACGTTAATGTGCAGCTTTATTAGGAAAAACAGAAGTAGAGGAAAGTCAGAAAATGTGCATCAATTTATGTTTTTAATTCTAGGACTAGATTCCTATGTTTACTGAAGTACAGATTAGCGTTGTGTTAATGAAGTACAGATTAGAGTTGTGTTTGCAGACTCTTTACAAACATCCACATTTATATGCCGTTTTGCTTGTCTCACCCTCTGTGCGCTGATCTAGATCCCTCATCAAATTGAAGTTTCTCTGCAACTCGAATGGCAGGTTTTCGATGCCTGTAGACGTGGAAGGGAACAAACAACGGTTTTAATCCCACTTTACAGTGAGACCGACATGAATCAGTAATGGAAGCAGGAGAGCTAGCTTGAATTCATGTGCGGAGTGACGCTCCGACTGCTTTTAACATTAGCCTTGAAAATGGTCTTCCTAAGTAGGTTGTGTCAGTAGAGAAACGACACAAAGACAACTAACGTTTTAAATATTTTGTCTAACTAAATGTTTATAGCGACTACAGTGCCGCGTATGCGTCGCAATCACAGAAAGCATCATTTCTTAACGACAGTGAGTTGCGTTCCAGCAAATAGACTGAGCCTAAACCGCCGACCGAGGACACGGTTACAGCGTATGTTTTTCCCCGGCGGTGGGTTAACTAAGCGCTATAATACACAATCACACACATCGTGTTAAAGAGTTATGCGGGTAGAAATATTTCCCATCATGTTTAGATAATGATTAACGGCTTACTGTCCAAATAATGCTCCAAATACATCCCAGCCGCCATCTTGGACAATGTAAACACCACAGCTTCCTGTTTGAAAGGCACCAATGGTTGTTCCCACACTCTTCACAACACTGATGGAAAACTTTCCAGCACAAACTACTAAACTACTATGTATCTAAGGAATATTAAATATCAGCCGCTTAAAGCAGGTCTGTATGCATTTAATAACGGATTATTGTTATTTATCAGAATATATAATATAGAATTTATTATAATAATTATTATAATAAAAATAATGAGTATATATATCTTCATTGCATTTGTAACCACTAAAATAACATTTCATGTCAACTATCTAGCTAGCTAGCTGTGAAATGTTGTCTGTAGTCCCCAGAGGGTTAAATGAGTTTGATGGAGATGACGTCTCATAACGTTGCTTTAACAATGTACGACGTCACAGCTACTTTCCAGTGGGGTTGTGAAAACGTCACAATCACGCCATATTGTTTACAGCCACCTTATTACAGTGAGCAGTCATTTATCATCTTACAGACAAGACAGAATTTTGATGTGAAACATTTAAATAAAATATGTTGCCACACCATCTATTTTTTTTACATGAATAATTTGCAATGAACTGCTCAGTTTTGTTACACTTCAGCTTTAAATATCTGAAGCTGTGTGTTTTTTCATTCTCATCAGAACAAGTCAGAGTTTAAATAGTGTTATATATTTTCTGCTAAAATATATTTGCCGATATTTAAATGTGATTAGAATTTGTAATAATGGAGGCTATTTTATACAAAGTGTTTTCCACAGCTGAGTTGAACATAGCAACTCATCAAACAGCTGCATGACATATACCTAACAGACCAATAAAACCACTACTGATAATTAATGAATCCCACAAGTGATGAGAAAAATATCTTAAAATTTATTATTTCTCACAGATTTCTGGAGGGCCCCCCCTTCTGCAATTAAACCAACAGTTAATATTCTGTAATACAAATAAAAAAGGACTAAACTTGAATGAAAACAGTTGACTCGCCACATAAAAATCATATTTGACGGATACAGTACTGTTACCAAGGCTCTTCAAATCTTTTAGGTTATTGGTACACTTAAACACACTGTATACATTGTCACTCTCCGTCTAGTTTCTGCAACATGGTTTTCAACTTTTTGAATTTGTTCTTTCCAATTCTGTTCTTTTTCTTCTTGGGCGACTTCACCTTTTTGTCCTTTTTCTCAAATCTCCTCCCTTCCTTTTTCTCGGCTTGTGGGGCTTTCGTCTCATCGGTTGTCTTCACTGCTGCCTTTTTGGCCTCTGGTCCTTTTACACTCTCTCCATCCAGCTTGGCAACTTTTGCCTTCTTTGGTCCAGCACGCAAGTCCTTTTTGCCTTTTAACTTGATGTTTGCTTTTTCCTTTTCAGATGTTCCATTGGCTTGAGCTTTGTCCTTTGAGCCAAATCCCTTAGCGGGGCCAGTCTTATTGGTCTTCTCACTTTTGGATGGTTTCATCGGAGGAGATTCTGAAACTGCTACAGCCTCAGGAGACTCTGACTCATTTTCTTCTATATTAGTTACAGACACAGACAGTTAGTTCATGATAAACAAGATAACTAACTGAATAAAAACCTTCAGTACTCATAAAAATTTGATACCTTTCTGTGTTGGTGCAGTTGGAATTATATTGGAGAACTTCTTCAGTTTGGCCACAAAGAAACCGTCCATATTGTGGGAATGGGGATAAAATCGCCGAGTGAGTCGCAGAGAAGGGTGGAATCTGCGTCCCTTGAAACTGAAAGGGTTTACAAAAAATTTCAATGAAGTATTTGCTATTCAGTAATTTAAATACCTAGTAAAAACACTCACAGTGGCCTATCTTAATTACCTGGTAAAACCTTCCTTGCCAAAATCAAGTCCTGAGGGGACTAATTTGACATTTCTTTTCTTTAATGCATAGTCCACCACCCATTCATTCTCCTCCACCTGATGAAATACATTTTGATTATTAGCCAAGTGTTTTTTTCTGACAAAATTCATAATAATATGTGATACTCAAAGAATAGAGTATACATGATGGAAAATTAAGTTTGCATCGACACATACAGTTATGGAACATGTGCAGTAGACCAGGTATCCTCCTGAGGGGGAGTCAGCATTGATAGAGTCTATAGCAGAAAGAATCAGCTCTTTCTGCAGGTGGGCAGATCGTTGGATGTCACGCTCATCCTATCAGGAGGCAGGAGGAACACAGTATTAAAACATAGTCTAATATCCCACGTATCAACATGGATATATGTTCACATGGCGGTTTACCTTGCTAGTCTTCACAGCTGGATCTTTTGCAATGACTCCTGTGCCTGAACACGGAGCATCAAGCAATACTCTGTCAAACCCACCCATTACCTGTATGTAAAATTGTAAACAGTCAATACACTTTATTAAACTAGTTAAAGTACATGTAAAAAAATGTTTTTTCTAGGTGTATGAATATTACCTTTGGGAACTGCCTGCCATCATAGTTGCATATCACAGTGTTGGTGACTCCCAGACGGTGGATATTTCCAACCACACTCTTCAGTCTGTCAGCGTTAGCGTCATTAGCCACAATGACCCCCGTGTTTCTCATCAGCTGAGCTAAAGGTGGAGCATTCCCAATCATCTTTCATTTTTTTGCACATGTCAAATTTTTGCAAATACAGAAAGCGAAACCCTAGCACATCTTACCAATATAAGTAGTTTTGCCTCCTGGAGCTGAGCTCATGTCCAAAATTAACTCTCCTTCCTGAGGAGAAAGTGCCATGACTGGCAGAAAACTGGAAGCTCCTTGCAGCATGTAATGACCAGCCAGGTACTCTGGTGTTGCACCTGTTTAAAAATAAATAGAACAAGGTTTACTGTTTAAACCTGTGATGCCATAGCTGGTCACAGATATTCTCCAATAAATTTGCTCAATGGCTCAAGTCTGATCCTTGACATTAATATAGTGACACTCACCTACAGGTACTGAAGAGTCATAGATCACCAAACCCACTTTAGACCATTTCCCCAAGGGGTCAAGGTTCACTCCTCTGTTGATCAGGGCCTGGACAAGAAAATAAAGTAAACTAACATGTTTAAGATGTGAGCGCCTGAAGGCAACACAATAGTTTGACAACTAAGTAATCTGAGAAGTTTATCCATATATTCATTGATGATGTCTGCATTCAAGGTGGAATAGGTGAAGTTGACAGTGAGGCAGACATTGTGCACTGTGTGAAAATACTGTAATTTGTAGTTACCTGTGCAAGGTCTCGTCTCCTAGTTTTCAGCGTGTTTGTTCTAATCGTGACAGGTCTCTGAATTTCATTGGCCTCAAGGAAATCGACCAGCTGTCAACAGAATTAAAAATAGATAGATGAAGCTGTTTTTGTATTTTGTCTAACAGTGTCCACCAATCAGTTGTTAGTGTGATTAGAAGAACTTCTGAGCCTTGTTTTCTTCTGTACTAGAAAAAAACACACACCTCTGAGGGACGGAAGATGTCTATTATTTTTTCAATGAGGAAGTTGTTGTAGCTGTAATAGGTGCTGAGATCTTTCTTCAGCAGAGTGATGTACTCTGCTCTGTCTTTACCCTCCTCCCTTTTTGATGAGAATTTACAAAGGACGTCGATGTTGTCCTTTATTCTTTGATGAATTGTCTTGAGGTCTAGAGGCAGGACACCTTAAAAATGCAAAAAAGAAAAAAGCTTAGATTGTTTGCAGCTTTTATATTTGGATTCTAATTGGAAATAAATGTCTCACTCACCTTCCTTCTCCCTCTCCTCTGCCCCTGGCAGCGTAAATTTGTCAATTTCATCTATATTGGTTTGAACTGTGTCTTCTTCATCCATGTCCTCATCTGATTTATCTTCATCATCATCACCATCTTCCTCATCTTCATCATCATCATCACTCTCTGGAGCCATCGCTCCTTTTAGCTTTTTCTCTTTCTTTGCTGCACGCTCAATAGGGAGGAGCTACACATGAAGCAAAAAACAAAAAGAAAATATGAAATTATAATACGTTTATACCACATAAACCATAAAATGCACCAAAACCTGAACTGTAAGATTCCCTCCTTGATTTAGCTGTTTTAACAAAGAGGTCTTTTTAACAGAATTAGGATTTTTTTTTTACATACTTCCTCTCCATCACTTTCTTCTTCTTCATCTCCACTGCCGTCATCAAGCGTGCCATAGTCATCTACCATTTCCTCGTCCTCGTCCTCGTCCTCCTCCTCGTCATCATCATCATCATCTTCCTCTTCTGCCTCCACTTGTTTCATTCCTGACTTTGCACCTTTCTTTTCTTCATTTTTTCCTCCTTTCTTTTTCTGTTGCTGTTCCTCCACTTCCTCATCCTCTTCCTCCCAGTGATCATCACTTTCATCCTCACTTTCAGCTTCATCAGTTTTGCGTTTCCTTTTAGCTGGCTTCAACCATTTGCTGTTCTCATCAGTGTATCCTATGCAAAGAAAGAAACAAAAACATTAGTAATCCATCAATGTTGATCATTAAATGGTGATTTTTTTTCTCAGGACTGTTGTACCATAATTCCATAAGGATCACATGAGTTTGATCTGTGCTTCTCTTCACTGCACTTTAGTAGATTATATTATGTTTAACATTGACACCCACGGTATGAAATGCCCTATAGCAACCAAGTCTTTTCATCTGTTCTCTTGTTGTTGTTTGGGGCAATAAATAATTACCAACCAAATACTGTGGACTATACTGCAACACTATGTTTAACATGGCCATGCGTGTAAAGAAGCTGATCTGCAGAAGTTATACAAAAAATATCACAATCACATTCACTCACAAGGATGTGATTACCTTTTTTGGGTTCTTCCTCAGCTACAACTTTAGGTTTTTTCAAATTCTGGACTCTCTTTGCAGCTCTGAAAAATTACAACATGCTTAAGCAACTTGTGATCAGAGAGATGATTTGTGATACACATTCAGTTGTTACCTTTTCCTGGCTCTACTTGACAGGCGTTTTGGTCCAGTTTCCTCTGTAAATAATAAAAATACAAAATCTTGGTGAGTACTTTGTTTCAAGGTGCATATTTCCATAGTTAATACAAGTTATAGAAGAGATGACCATAAGCACCATCAGTTATGAACTTGGCCAACTCAGTCTCTGCTCCTTGTTGTTTCTTGGCTTTTTTCCCTGGCCCTCTTTTCACTTTGTTTGTGGGATCCAACTTGCGACCCATGACTCAAAGCTTCACGAGCACCCTGAAAAAGAGAAGGCAAATACCTGTTCACTGTCTATGCAAAATCACATTATTATTGTGCAACAGCAACCACTACTCATCCTCTCTTTTGATCACATTCTCCTGTGGCTGCATTCATTTTTCTGCAAAACTACAACTGCAGAACTTAGGGTTGAGTGAATTACAATATAGGCACATTTTATTGTGCATTTGCATAACATTTGAGTTGCTAAACATCGTGTTCACATTAAAGAAATGTCAAAATATCTTAGCACTTTCCACATGAATATAAATTAAGAATGATATATAGACAGGCTAGGCCTATTAGAATGTGAGTGGTGTTTGAATACCCAAAAGTCATTTATCGACAACAAGCATTTATACACCGTCTAATCGCTGAACGAGCGCCGCATGCTGCGATTCTAAGCGACACCTCGGACATTAACACCGACCGACCGAATCTTCGCCTTCTGGGTGAATCTTAATGACACACGTTCACATACTCATCGACTGACCTGTCACTTTTTTTGTCCCAACTTCTGTCTTCTGCGTTGGAATATTTAACACTACACACGTGAATGTCTTCAGCACGTTGTGGGAGAACATCCGGCGCACATGGGTGACGGAATGACGGTGGCGCCCGCGCGCTCCGTGCACGCGCACGCTACTAAAAACATCGTTATTCCTTTTCTTTTGTTTATGTTTCCTGTGTGCTGCTGCACTGACGTTGCAATTTACTGATTCCAGAAATGACGAGATAAATAAAAAATAAAAGAATGGACAGTTAAAGAAATAGAATCTGTGTCTTTTAGGTCGATACGCCCACCACTAGTCTGCACTGACGCACAACTTTAAGCGACAGTCGCGCAGAAGGCAACATGGCGGCACGTGACGAGAAGAAGAAGCGTGGTCTCGAACATTTGGACGAATATGAACCCAAACCAGCCAAATACCTCCGCAGCCTGCACGACCGTATGGCGGAGAGGAGACTGGTTGTTATTCTGGAGGGAGCGTTCTTACAGACGGTGAAGGTAACGCGTCATGTGTTGAGTTAGCATGTTGTTTTGATAGCCGGGGCTGCCAACTCTCACGCATTTGATTGGCTTCACGCGCTCTCGCGCCACACTGCCGATATCTCACGCATGACCATCACGTGAGTCAGTGTTCTCGGCCACCCTCCCATTACAGTAATAATATATTAATAATAGAATAATAGTTTGTTATTGTTGTTTAGCTTACAATAAAATATGCTGCATTGCGATCTTATACCACTACAACTGATAATAATAATGATAATAATATCATCATCATAAGTGCATGTGCATAAAATTAGCCACATAATGAACATTGGTGTGTTTAACCACAGGTGCATGTATAAACAAACACGTTTTTTACAGGTTGGAAAAACATTTGAGCTATTAAACTGTGACCAGCACAAAAACGTGATCGTCAAAAGTGGACGAGATCCAGGACACGTCAGACCAGATATCACACATCAGGTATTTACTTTACCGCTTTGTCTAAAATCTTGTGACATGAACATAACATAGATCTTTTTTCTCACTTTTTTCCTTAAGGTAATTAACATTAAGCTAAACTTACATCAAAAAGTATAGCCCTTTTAAAAATACATTACGCGTTTGTTGTTCCACAACAGCTGTAAGACTATAATATAATAATATTTTTATACAGGGTCAGTTTGGTACAACTGCTTATATTTCACACATACAACATGTCTGTGTTTTAATGTGTTGTGCTTTGTAACTTATGTCCTTTCACCAGTGTCTGCTCATGTTGATGGACAGTCCTCTGAACAGGGCAGGCTTGCTGCAGGTTTACATCCACACAGAGAATAATTGCTTAATAGAAGTCAACCCTCAGACCCGCATCCCAAGAACCTTTGTCCGCTTCTGTGGCCTCATGGGTAAAGCAACACTTCACATTTTGTGTGTGTGTAAATTACACATAAGACGAGTTGATGATTCTTGAAGGTACACGGTCTTCTGCTACTCATCTTTCCCTTGTGCCTTCTGCCATTTTAGTTCAGCTGCTGCACAAACTGAGTGTCAGAGCTGCTGATGGTCCACAGAAGCTTCTGAGGGTCATTAAAAATCCAGTGACTGACCACCTGCCTCCTGGCTGCCCTCGCATCGGCACCTCTTTCTCAGCAGGAGAGGCTGTTAACGCGCGGTCTGTGGTGCCAGAGGGACCGGCTGCAATCGTGATTGGAGCATTTGCACATGGATCGGTGAGACGTGGCTTTACATTTATTTAACTTAGTAGCTGATCTGCATTAGACTTGGGTGTATGTGTTACTGATCTCCGTGTTTTCCCTTAGCTGAAAGTGGACTATACGGAGAAGACTGTGTCAATCAGTAATTACCCACTGTCTGCGGCACTGACCTGTTCCAAGATGTGCTCGGCCTTCGAGGAGGTGTGGGGTGTCCTGTGACAAACAGTTAATGGACTCCTAATGAGACAGTAGTAGACATGGACTTTTTTTCTATTAAACATCTATTTTTTATTTAAATGAATATTAAACAGCTTGTGCAATTGACGGTACATGTCAACACAACACATCTTAGAAACAATCAAGGCCTGTACAAACAAATATGTTGAGACTTAAATCGTAACAACAGTTTGCTAACATCTGCTGTTTGCTTGGATCATTTTATCCATGTGGGTGCCATTATTCTGTCAGACTGTTTGGAGTATTGAGTAACAAAACAAGTGCTTCAGCATGTTTGTAGGGAATGTTGCTGGGTTTTACTGGGACACTGGAGGCTCGTAGGACACACATGAGATTTGGCACAGATCACTGTAATCAAGAAGGAGGGCTCCAAGGGCATGGATTCATGGTAAGGCTCAAAGGCACAGTTAACCTGAGAAAAGATTTCACAGAAAGATAGCTAAGAGGAATGTTGATTTAAAAAAATAATAAAACTAAAAGAAAAAGATTTAAGTACCTTACCTGAGAAAAAGAAGAGAGGAATAGGCGAGTGTGTGAGAACCCTAAGATTGAGGTGTCTTCTGGACGCTTCTTTAGACTCTGGTGATAAGCCTAAAGTGACAAGGGTGATATGTGTGTGATAGATATATAGGTTTAATGTTGTTGGGTAATAGATGTAATAAACATCAATCCATTCAACTGCATGTCCATTAAACCTTCATTATTTAAATTTGTTAATAGTTGCCCAGATATCCAACATGCCTTTTGTTAAATGAATCTATATAAACTACTCCACTGATTTTCAGTGATTATTAATATACAGTATTTGTCAACAATTAGGACGTCTCCTATGAGCATATATTTGTAATTATCACAGCTGTATCTACTCTATTTCCATCCTTTACCCGTTCAGGCATCTAGTTGATAGTTGTCAGTGAATACATGAATAATCGATGGCTTGTGGATGTATAGGCTTAATATTGTTGTCACAAACAGAGAGTAAAGTCTAAAGATGGCTCCTCACCTGCAGTGCTATCTGCAGTGCAGAATACTGCACCCACACCTCCTGCTGCTGTGCTGGTGAGAGAGAAAATGCTCCCCCTCTGCTGGCTTTTTCTGTCACTGTGAGATAGTGAGCCCACACACATTCCCCCACAGCATGCACTGTCTCACTCTGAGAGTAAACTGCAAAGCAAACCGTGACGTGCATGTCATATTGCAGTAAACAAGGTCGGATTGAAGTGCACAGGATGCAATTTATATGTCTTAAAAACAGCATTTTAAAGGTGATTCACTGTGTATTACAACAAATGTGACCTTCTCTTACTGTCAGGGAGAAGCAAGTGGAGGATATCTTTGGCAATAAGGAAACCCACAACACCGTAACTCATTGCCCTGTTCAAAAAGCAGAGTACAACAACATTCAGTGGTAGTAACAGTCTAAAATTAGTTGTATTAAAATGGGTGTAATCTATACCTGGGATAGGTTGGATGGAAGAGAGGGGGCACAAACATTCCCATGGGGATGAGAAGCTCATTACCCTGGAGAAGTGGTGACACAGACAGGCTGAACGAGAATGAGCAAAGATCAGAAATAAATCTCGAAACAACTATATATTGTACCGGATTTCAAAAACTCACATATCGAGTGGCTCAGTCGGTTCAGTCATGAGTTTTCTGCGCCTCTTTTGCCACAAGAACAGTAGCTGGACGTAGTTGGAGAAGAAGCTATGAGTGCTCACTGACACCTGAAAACACACATTTGGGAGTTACCGGTAGTGATATTCTTTGTTTTATCCCTTTGCATTTGTAACTGGAGGACAAAAACTTAAAATGGACCACTGATGTGCCTGATGTATCTGTATTGTTAAACATTTATGTGTACTGATTTATTAGATGTGTCGCTAAAATGCATTGGAGCCACTGCAGGTGTGTAATGTACCTCTGAAAAAAGCAGGTCAAGCTCAGCTTCCCTTGAAATGTCACTCGTAGTCCAGAGTCTCGGAATTAAGGACTGAACCTGTTATACAACAGTAATTTACTACTGAAACTGTTACAGAAAAAAGTTTGAAATAAAAACATCGATACCTTGCATTGTATCGTACCTTTTTCATAACGGACTCCAAAGACTTCTGATCTGTCCACTTGAGTTCGTGTAGTTTGGATTTGAAGGAGGAAAAGATATTTTGAATCATTTCTTCTGCCTGGGAACAATAAATATCTCAATTAGACTCCTTATCGGCCTCATGACTCTTCATCTCCACTTAATCCAGGGAGGTCAAACTCAAACACAGTGGGCCACCATTTAAAACCTGGACAAAGTTGCGGGCCTACATTGATATTTATTGAAAAAATCTTCCTCCAGATATAACAATGAACCTTTTCATGTGGACCCAAACAAGTTTTGCTTAAACATTGAATATGGAACAAGCTACGCTTAATACTATACAATATATAACTTAATATTGCACACATGCAAAATAAAATTTCAAATAAAAAAACACATCAGTGGCATTTATTTCTTAAATAAAATTTAAATAAAATTTGCCAGTATATGCATACAGTATATGCCAGTAGTAGCATGAGGTCGCTATAACTACTGTCAACAGAGGAGGGGTTGTTTATGGGTCCTGTCCTGATTGGCGCACCAAAACACCAGCAGAATATTATGGAATTTGTAGTATTAGCGATACATGCGCTGTATAATACCAGCGGGCCAGATCTCGTAGTCATTTGGTATTGTCTCACGGGCCAAATATAATTACACTGCGGGCCAAATTTGGCCCGCGGGCCAGAGTTTGACACCTATGACTTAATCCATCACGTCCCACATTCCCCGTGTCCCTCCTGACCTCTCTGTGGGCTGTCCTCTCACTGAGGAGGTGTGTAAGAACCGAGTCAAATCCCCTCTCTGTCTCCAACACACACTGTTTCCAGCGAGGAACTATCTGGTGAAGGAAGACGCGGCGTAGTCAAAGCAATTCATAAAACATATACTGTACATCTTTTTATTTCTTTCCTTTGGCTGAACTGCCGACTCACCCCATCAGTGTTATCCAGAGCCACAGATAGATTCTTTGCTGTTTCGGAGAATCTAGAGTCCATGGCAGGCATCAGGGTGTGCAGGAGATTCAGCACCATAAAAGTCTGAAGTGGACCACTGATGGGACACCAAATGAGGGAGCAGAGGGTCAGAGAGGGAGAAACGACAGAAAAAGGCTTTTACATGTTTGAGTTGTAGTACCTGTTCAGCTCATGCCGGATCAGCCATTTCACAATGATGGGAGACATGTGCACCAGGTAGGGTAAGTTATGCAGAAACACATGATCGTCTTCACTTAGGGGCAGTGGATGGAAAGCGGTCTGCAGACAGCCCAACCAATCAATGGCAGGCGCCTGGGTCTGTGGAAGCATTTATATTAAAACAAACAAAAACCAAATCTATTATTACAGTGGATTCTGCTATGGTACATGTGCACAGCCACAGAGCCTTCTCCTCCAATACCTGCAGCTCTCTGATGGACATGCGCTGATAGAGTTGTCCCTTTGAATGGCGATATTGCAGAGGTGTAGCAGCGAGAGCGAGCTCAGAGGACAGAGACATGAACATGCCCGCATGGCTCATGCTGGTGTCGGACGGCGCCCCCAGTAGAGCCAAGTACCTCTGACATGTTGCCAAGAAGGAACGTAAGGTCTAGATGGGACGAGAAGGATTATGGAAAATAAAAGTAGTGGATTGGATGAATGTTGCATAAATCAAAATATATTAATCAAGTCAGTTTGGGCATTAACCTCAGTTTTAGTTGTCTTCTCTGCCTTGCTGTTCCATTCATTTGGGATCAATAGGTCTGGCTGATCAATCTATTGACAAAGAGGAGACTTGATTCAACTAGCGACAGGAAGCCCACCGGCCAATTAATACTAACGAATGATCCGAATGGATACTGGCCTGTATGTATCTTTTGGTCATCCCATGGGCGGCTTCTTCTGGGGCTTTGCCCACATAGAGGTTGAAGAATGGAAAAGTGCCATAGTCCCTCATCAGCAGGCCCAGGGTGGAGTTGAAATCATTTCTTTTCCAATGGCCTGACACAGCCCAACCTCCCACCTGCACAGAAGAAGAATAAAAAGAATAAAGTAAGAATAAAAACGGGCAGGCCACACTTTTCCAAACATTTCCTGACAAGTTTAAGAGCTTCCTGGATATAAAGGACAATAAGGGACCTGACATTTTTTTTAGTGGGTTGCAATTGCATATAAAAATCAAACGAATGTCGTACTTTCTGGATGAGTTTGAGGAAGGGCTGTACACCAGCGCTTTCTATTGCTCTTGTGTCCAAACAGGAGTTGTAGAAGCTTTTGGTCTTCTGCACGGCCGAACTATTGGGTTTGTCGTTTGATTCTGCGAAAACACAATTCATACCATACAGTGACATGTGGCACACTGCCTTACAATGCTTTATTTGATAAAGCATTATAATCCAGAGTGGTGTACGTTAAAATGACTTTTTTTTCCTCCTACCCAGAATCTCCCTGAGATACTGCAGCAGCACGGTTTTCCTGTCCAGTATTTTTTCCTCTCTCAGTCCTCTGTCTTTTCTCTCTTTGTCTCGTCCCCTCCGGTCTGGCCACGCAGACATCTTATTCTGGTTCTGGGGATGTCCCGGGATGCCCTGTCCTCTTTGTCTCCCCCTACTGTCTAGTGTGACTCTGTCGGACCCACACGAGAATATGAAGTAGTCACAGGGGTCCGAGAAGGAATCAGTTGACATGGACAGGCGGGCCGAGGCCCACTGGCAGGCTGAGGAAACACATGGAGTCACTGCAGGAAAGAGGGAGAGAAAAGATGAAATGATGAGTTCTGAATATTATTCTGTAAAGTTGCTGCCTCATCATATTTCCCCAGAGACCTACCAGTCTGGCTGTTGCTGCTATTTTGAGTCTTCTTGTGAATGTAGTAAATCAGTCCCAGGAAGGCGGCACACAAGAAGAGCCCCCATAAGAGGACAATCAGCCTTCGATGTTTTATCCACAGTGGCTTTGCTTGGTGCTGATGCTCGGGGTTTGACTCTGACCGCTGTGTTTCAGGCTGGATCTGTGTTTGTTGCTGGGTCTCAGGGGGATCCTGGGTGGGGAGCTGAGGCAGAGGTGGAGGCTGCAGCCCCCTCGCAAGGTCTGGCTGTGACAATGGCTGGTTTGATTGCTGAGGCTGGAAGCGAGCGAGTGAAAACAGGATTTAAGTGGGTAAACCAAAAAAGAAATAAATAAATAAATTCAGCTTCTCAAACATTCTGGTTTTCTTAGAATAAAAAAAAAGTAAATTGAATATTTTAAAAAATTAGTTGCATCCCTGCTTTGTAACTTCAGAACATTATTTACCAGTGACTTGCCACAGATTGCATAATGTCTATAAGCTGTGAGCAGTTTGGCAGTGTATTTCCTGGTCAAAAAATCTGAGCAGAATTTCCTATTTTTCTTTCTTTTCCATTTTAATAATCATTTGGTCACAACCTAGACCCCCCCAAAAAAATTGGGGGGCGGGGGGGTCTAGAAAAAAAGTATTTTGCACTGCATTTAAGTCACATATCTATATGTGGAGGTGCTGGAGAAAAAAAAAAAGCCGGCATGCGCGCTGAGAGACAGAGAGAGCCAGCACCAACTCGTTCCCGTGTGAAGTCTGTACATAATTACGGGGCAAACCGCTTAATCCGAAACAAGGAAGTTCACGGGAGATGTGTCGTAACCACGAAAACGACGTAATTCGCGGCTGACGTAACTCGAGGACCCCCTGTATTTAAAAAACTCATTACAAGTTCATTGTAAGTGGATATCCGGGTATTTCTTGTTGTCGATATATTTCAGATAACTTGGATATCTCCACTGACATATACTTTAATATTTAACATTTCCTTTGCAGCTCACTGGAATCTTAACACATTCAGATCGACAGTATATGTCTGTATAACTTTGTCAAAGTCACTGGAAAATACTGATTAAAAACTACATCAGTTAAGCCTTTTGGCATCCAACAATACATTCAACACAACTCGGCCACATCGCAGACCTCACTCAGTCACTCTCCAGTTAAAAACCTCATAACTGGAATAATGTCATTTCCCAGGGACACGCGTGGCTCTGCTCCAGTTTCCAGCAACTAAAACCCACATCAGCCGCGTTACCATGTGAACGTGAAAAACATAGTTTCATAACAACATGGCAACCTTTTTGTTTTGGTCAAGGCCTTACCTCAAGCTCTATTGATGTTTCACTCATTCTTCACATATGGACGTCTTGCTCTTCTTCTCTAGTGTGTCACATCCTCTGTCTCTAACATCTGATGTCTCTGGTGTGTACCCCCTTCTGCTGTCCCTCCGTCAAACGGCTGTCACCTTGGCTCTCTATCTCTTTACATCACTCACTTCTCTCCTCATCTGACACTGATAAAAACAACTTCGCAAGGGGACTGGTAAGTCAAGGCCAACACTGTTTTTGCTTACACAATGTTACGTTGCATTGAAAGAGGGCAAGAACTTCCTGGAAAGGAAACTTACTTAGACGCATACGCACACATGTCCGCTGTCGTCATTATCAGTGCAACACATGGCTGGTAACAACTGATAGAGCAGTGTGGCGTCCTCGGGGTCATGTGCATCGCATCATCAAGACCCTGGGAGGAAACACATTTGACGGATATCACGTGGACGCCACGAGAGAGAATATGATGGCACAAACACATATGATAAACCTTTTAATCATAAGAATAAAGCAAAAATGTGGTGTAACTTTATTTTTTTATTTGTCTATCTTTTGATACAGAGAGCGGAGCATGGGGTAAATATTGTTTTTAAACAATATACACATTCAATATTTAACAGGCATTTATAAAAAAAAATATGAAAAATATGAAAAGAGAAGGCATCTGCATGTAATGCAATAGAACCTAACTCCAGATAAATGCTGTGAAGGCTTCGTCATAGGTATATTGTCACATGAAGACGACAGGGGCTGGGCCACAAAGGTGCAAACAATAGACATAATACTAGAGGAAATGCCACCGCCGCCTTACAGTTAACATGCAATGGCGAATAACTATTGCCTTGTTTTGTTGGGTCATTTTGGTGTTGCACGGCACCAGGCTCAAAGCAAAACACAAGCAAGTTTTCTTACGCAGGAATTTGCTTCAGTGGTTGCAAATCAGGCTCATTTTAAAGGAACAAAGGAATACAAGAGAGAGTAAAAGCATATTGCCAGGTTAAACCTGAAAATGTATAATTGTAGGTATTAATCATAGAAATACAGTACAGTAACATAAGAATAAAATAGTATATTGCCATCATGAACAGACTGAAGTACAAAAGGGGATATTGGATAGAATAGTGGTATTTACTGAATAAACAGAGCAGATCAAGACCAAAAAACTGGGCTCAAACACATAAAAGGTAATAATACAGAACGCATAATACATGAATGTTAAACATTAAAGGAATGAAACCGTGTTAGTTACCTCAATCTTGCAACCAGCTCTGAAATATTTGGTCACTCTGTTTAAACATATCCCCTTAAGCTGAATGCTACCAACTCTACTGATCTGTCTCCTGTTGTCACAACATCTTATTTTAGCACTGGTACACATGTAATGTTAATACATTTTAGAAAAAAGGGGTCTTTAAATTATATTATTTAAAGCAAAATGTCAAATGAATGCATATCAAAAAGTACTATAATTTTAGATAGCTTCTATTTTAAATGTATGTTTAGAGGCTTGAGAATCAAAGTGACGCTAAAATAATGTTTTATTTCTCTATGAAACTGTGCAACAATCATGGAATAGGTCCTATTTTCAGCCATGGAGCTGATATGATAACTACCGGTACACTGTTTTTATAATATTAGATCCCTGGAATGAAATCTGTGCGAGACAAATCTGTGCTAGTCTGTTTGTTCAGAAGTTGTGCATCCAAAACGCATGCATTTAAAATACTAATAACACTGTTCTAGCAGCACTACATTTTTTTTTTAAACAGGTTGATTTCTTTGTTCTAATCTTATCTACAGTTTGACCAAATAAGAAAAATCAAGTCATAATATAATATATACGGACCCCGTCTGGTGACATTGGTGGGAAAAAAAAATCTCGCGGCCAAGACTTGTGTAACGCGTGATGATGATGATGATTATTATTATAAATAAATCATGGCTTTGCAAATGTGGCAAAGTGACAGGAGTGTTTCACCAAAACATCACGTTTAATTCATTTTAGTGGTTTATTCATCTCTGTCACCAGACGTGCTCCGTAAATACATGCTCGGATTTGCATCACAAAAAGTATAGCATTCGCTGTTTTTTAATCTCTTTTTATGGTCAGTGTTTAACCATCAATGACTTAAAGCTATCAGAGTAGTTTGGCTGATATTAAGCACTTTATAGAGAAGCATCATTAACCATGCTTGCAGGCACAGCAAGTGTGTCAAAGTGTCACAATATGCTCCATCAATAGAGCCAGAATGATGAAATGGTGTGAGATGGTCAAATGGGAGGTTCTTGATACTCATTTACAATGCAGCCAGTGAAAGTCTTAAGATGGAAATATCTTAGTAATGGTGGGTTAGGGTTACTTACAATGTTGAGGGAAGAAACAAAGAAGGCAACTTGATATTCAACACACTGTTTTTTGATCAATCTGTTCTTGTGCAAGTTATGCTGGAACTTTTAAGTAAACACAGGATTGGCACAAAAAAGTATGCTCTAGCTCACTAAGAAGGCTAAATGGGAGATTGGAAAGATAGAGACTGGAGATAAACTGTGATTAGAGTCAATTTCAATGCAGTACATTACTTCTGCACTGAAGTGAACAAAGATGAGGGAAAACTACACTATAACTGCATGCAAACATTTTCCCTCAGCACATTCACATTCACACCTGCAAACACATACTGAACAAAGCCCTAATGCAAAGGCAAATCGGTAGATGAGTGAATCCTGTGCTTTTGGATTTGGTTCACTGTATAACACAATCACTGTGCAGCTTGCTTGGCTCGCTGGGTGTGGCACTTCATACACAGGATTCTTCCATCCAACGGATAGCAGCCATTTTCATCTGCTTCAATGGAGAGGGGGCGAGCACAGTCCTACAGAGCATAGGAATGCATATATTTGTCAGCAGTTGACATATATTTTTATAAAATTTCACATGTGAGCTATCTTACCTCACAACGGTAACACTTGAGGTGGAAGTTCTTGTCAAGAGCCACCACTCTGACTGTCTCCTCACTGCCTTGGGCTGGAACAATGGGCTCATTACAGCTCACACACAGGGGGGAAAACCGCCTGGAATAGACAAGTGGAAAGTGGCAGTCAGTCGATCACGTGCAGTCACATTCTCAGACACTGGCAGAGTGACAGAAAACCTGACACAATGTATTCTAATTAGAGAAAAAAAAATCCTGATAGGTTAAATGTAAGAAAACATTTTTTCCTGCAAAAATTCTAAAACACGCGCTTGGCCAGTTAACACCTCTTTATGTTGACAAATTCAGGAGATGAAAATCAGGAGAAGGCAGTTACCATATTCTGTGGCAAACTGATTACACTGCATAATAAACCATGTTTCTCCTAAGAAATTAATAGAGTGTTATATTTCATTAGTTTAATGACTGATTAATTAACAGCCAGTATCCACCTGTGGTAATCCTGAACACAGTAGGGGTTGTTGTTGTCATCTGTGATGAAGGGCGCCCCCTCAAGTACGCATGAGCATGTGCTGCAGCGGAAACAATGGGCGTGGAAACACTGGCCCACTGCCTTGAGCACACGGTCCGTGATCCTCTCTCCACATCGGGAACACACTGCAAGGGAACTCTGAAAAATTAGAAGAAAAAAAATTAGATATGAAACAGGGTTAATAACAAGATAATAACCCTGAAGCACAATAGGAGATAGTAAAGTTGCGGCATCAACATTGTTTGGCACTACTTCATAATTTACACCAAAATATTGGTGTTTACGTCGCTATTTGTTTTGTGTAAGTTAAAGTGTAACAAGAAAAATAGCTGAAAATTGATTGTTGCATACTAGTAGCCTATAGTATCATGACACTGTGTCACAAAGTAAATGTGTAACACAAGTATAAAAAAACATATTATTTTGTCCTTTGGGAAAGGTTCCCTAACCTTACATGTATGTAATGTTGTATGTAATGTGTTGAGTGTCCTCACCATGTAGCAGTCCTCACACTGTGGAGAGCCATCCCTGTCATAAAACTGCATGCCCTGCAGGGGGCGGTGACAACTCATGCAACAGAAGCAGTTGGAGTGGAAGAGTTTATCCATGGCTCTCACTGCTGGTTGAGTTCGGGAAAGAGCCTCACCACACTTCCCACAAACCTCTGAAATGAGAAGAGAGGGGGTGAGTTGGGGAGACAGAGGCAAACTTAAGAAAGTAAGAGCTGGAAAGATTTCTAAGAGAGGATAACACGGCGTTTGTGTAAGTAATTTCCCCAAATAATCTGAGCATCAAACAGATAAATCCACATGTACAGACTCTTCATTGAAATCAGTTTTATGTGTAGTTTAATTTCTATAAAGATGATAAGAGGAACACAAATACACAATCACATACAGACCTAAGGTCAATCCACTAGGCTACAGTTAACCCGATCCCAATGTCTTTGGTTTATAGGAGAAGGCAAGAATATTGTATTCACCAGCACAATATCACACTACTGACTTTGTCTGTTATTTTGCAAAACATGTGCATAATGTGTAAACAAACAGCTGCATAATGACAATAATCAGCAACAATGACATCATTCATGAATCTTCATTAGTACAGAATCGTGGTGAGATAGGTGTGCACTAAATGCTTCTTCGATTAGTACTGGAGTGAGAAAATCATGAACATATCTCATTGAATATGAATGTAGGTACCTGTAGGAGGGGAAGTGATAACTGGTGGATGATTGTCCATGTTTTTCATGAAGTCCTTGGTCATTCTCTCCAGCTCTTCCACTTCTCTCATGTTCAGAGGAACACCTCCACCTGGGACAGAAACTTTGCTGGGGGGTGATGGCTGATTACACGCATGCACACACGAATACACGCACACACAGACATACAGAATCCTCATCAGTTGATTTATTTATCTGTTTATGCGATGTAAATGTAGTCTCTTAGTTGGGGTTAGGTAAAAATAAACATTGCTACTCACCAATGATGCAGGGGCAGTTTTCACTGGTTGGTTAGAGGAGGAAAGCGGAGATCCCATCGTCTTGGGTTGAGGATGGGGCACAGCAACAGGGGGATTTTGGTTTGCATTCACTTGACTGGAAAATGGAGAACTTTTTATGTGACTAGAGGCTGGGGCAGCTACCATGCTGTTGGGAGGAGTAGGAGGTGCAGGTGGAGCTGCAGGAGGTGGAGGGAAAGAGCTAGTGGCAAAGGAAGCCGAAGGTTTTGGTGCTCCACTGACTGGTGTAGGGGTCTGGTTCAGATTCTGGTTCATTTTTTGTGCCAGAGCAGCAGATGAAGTTGTTGTTCTCCCTCCAAAACCAGACTTGGGCGCAACAGCTGGGGCCTTGGCAAATGGCTGAGCAGCAGAGTTTGGTGTAGCGTTGTGATTAGCTTGACGGTTTGTTCTGGCTTTGAGTTCTTCAGCCCAAGGTGCCGGAGGTGGGCGGTCTCCCATTTCAGGTGGTGGAAGGAAGCTGAGGGCTGGTTTGGGAGCAGTCGGAGGAGGTGCTGAAGGCTTTGGTGCTGGTGCTGAAGAATACTGGCTAGGTAACTGAGGATAAGTCGACATCAACATAATAAAATTAACATTTCGCAGACTAATTTATCTCCAAACAAAGCACAAACAATGACAATACACTGTGAGGTTGTTCTGATGTTGGATTTGTTTACAAACTAAAACAATCACTTAGCATAAACTATAACGCAAGAGAAGGAAATTCATATCAAGCTTATAACGCTTGAGGTTGAAATGCTGCAAGCACATACTATTTATTATATTAAATGAGGTACTTTGATAAAAAAAAGTAAACACTGGAAGTGCCCTGCAGTTTGAGCTTATCAGAATTGCTTCATCTTTCTGACATTTATTTTGCAGTTTCAGTCAACATTATTCCGCCCTGATCCAGTACCTCCCAGTTGGATAAAAACAATCTCCATTTATGGACCTTTCATTAGTCTCTGGCAGCATACTCAGGCTTCATCACCCTCTCAGGCTCCCCACTCAGTTCTGTACACATTTCTCTCCGCTCAAGTGTCTCCTCTCGGTCTGAATCACCAGCTAACTCACTTCTTGTTTTCTCTTTTGATCTGGTGTGCTGCCTGTGCAGTTCACTTATCAAAGTGCTTAAAACAGGAACAGATTAGGAAAGACTTATAAAACCAACCTGGCATCTCTCCACAAACACTGGTTTACCTTGTTTTTTTACTTGTTCTCTGTCTGAATCCTCTCCAGCATACTTCTTCTAAATCAGTACAAAGTCTACAGTGACCCCCCCCCCCCCCCCCCCACCCCCCTCGCCCCCCCCCCCCCCCCCTTCTCTGCTCTGTAGCTTTTCAGTGAATATGTCTTTCTAACCATACGGTAACTGGGTGTTCCTTATCCATCAATGCTCCTACCTTAGGGTTAAAAGGTCCCCTGGTTTCCATCTCAGACAGCAAGTCAGTCAGAGAGTCAAGCTGTTGATCAAAGCTACTCTGCTTCGCCACCAGTCTCTAGCAGAGGAAGTTAGACAGAAGAAAGTGTCACCAAAAGTTATTTCAAACCGTTGCACATCATGACACATTTCAATGGTTTATGCTTGCATAGCTAAGTTTGATTCAGACTCAAGAGTGTTTTTTCTTTTCCCTTTTCAAAATGCAGACTGAAATGCACTCAAACTCTGTTGGTGTTTACACACATACTTGCAGCTGTTTCAGAGGTGAATTAAAAATTGAACGAAAAACAAAAAGCTTAATTATTTGATTAATGACTATGAATAAATGCATAACATTTGAATTTAATTTCCCTGGTTGGAAGAGAGAGAACCCTGAATTCTTTTGGAAGCACCTGAGGACAAAATCTAATTGTAAACAATGATGCGTTTGTAGTTTCACAAAACAAATGCAATTAATGGAGCTCTACGTTAATGTGACTACAGTAAACCTCACTGCATGTCTAAAACTGTTTCAGTGGCATAAATATAAAATAATCTCATTATAGAGGCATGAAACTGGGTGACTTACCAGAGGCTAATGCAAGTTTTATATATATATATAAATAAAAATGTGTGGGAAAATCTCAATGACAGTACTTCCTGCCAACACAACAATGTCCTAATGATCAAATTATAGCCAAATGTGGTTACATGCAGCTCAAGGAAGAAACATGCAGACGGCCAAAGCAACATTAGATGCTATCATGTCTTACCTGTGGGTTCACAGCAGCACTGGAAATACTGGTACCAGATGCAGGTAGAGGTGGAGGGGGTGGGGGAGGAGGGGGAGAGGGGCAGGTGAGCGGACGGGGACTCTCCTCAGGGGGAGCTGGAAGGGGCAGGTCATCTGCCACAGGAGGTGGAGCAGGGAAGGCAGGGGGGAGAGCATCAGAGGCAGTGGTTGAGGTATGACATTCAGGGGGAGGTGCTGGCAAATCATCATCCAGTGGAGGAGGAGGAGGAGGGGGTGGGAAGTCTGACAAAAATGGGAGGGTTGATTGGTTAAAAGCTGTGTTGAAAGCAAAACAATGTATTTATTATAATTTTATTTGAACTAGGAATCATCCAGAAGAATTTCATGGTCTATCAGAGAAAGCTATTAAACCTCTGAATGCTTCTCAACTTTGAATGTCTACTGAAACTACGAGTCACAGAAAAAAAGTTTCCTGTCTGGTTAATGTGGAATTCCTGATGTATGTTTTCCTGTTCTTAAGATACAATGTGGACTTCCTATTTGAACAAAGATAAGTTGTGTTTCCATGAGTGTTTTTTTTCTTTACCAAAACACACCAACTCCCTCATAAAATATTCAATGAGCAGATATCTGAAATATTGTAAATTTTGCGCTTTTACACCCATGTTCCCTTGTTGTCAATGTCTAAAAGAGAAATCATTCTCTGCATGCTCTACTTTTAGATGCTGGGGTGGGGGAGGGCTGCTTACTGAATGGATATAATATAATCAGAAAGATGGTTCACAAACAACAACAACAAACATAAATAATGCACATACCATCACAGAGCACAGGGAGTGGAGGGGGCAGTTCTCCCACACGACCAATTACACCTGTGCCTATTGTGCCTATTGGTGTGGGTGATGGAGCTGTTGGAGGTGTTGGAGGTGTGTGGCTCTTAGGCCGAGGTGGCGTCACAGAGGCAAACTTTTTTGGCTGGTTGTAGAAGGATGGGGTGGTGACTTTGAAATTGAGAGAGGATGTCACCATGTATGGCTTGCTGCTGTTTGAGTCCTCCATTTTCTGTGTATTTATCTGTGGAAGAAAAGAAGAGACATAATGGATAACAGACACAACGCAGGATAGTATACATTCTTATACATGATGCTGTGTCATAGGAAAAGTATGAAAAAGGCTGCAGTAATGTTCAAACAACTGCAGACCACACATGAAACCAAGATAAATCAGCTGACTACAGTCAAACAGCTTACATTCCTTGGTAGTATATTAGTGTTAGGTCTTTTGCAGGTGAATTAGGAGTGATGCCACCTCAAGAAAATTCCACCTGTCACAATTCCTACACCCGCATCTTATAAAAAGTATTTTGTGTCAGCACACTAAACATTTGACTCAGTTAACTACAAGCAAAAGATGCCAGATGCCAGAATAATTTACAACATTTAACACAAGGCTGTTTACAGCAAACACAGCAACACCAGAGTAGTTTGAAGGAGGGGAAAAAAGCAACCATAACATTTTCATGTGAGATGCGTCAGAAAGAGGGTGCACTCAAATATTTACCTTCACACAGTCTTGCTGTTAAAAAAGGTTGAGTACTTCAGTGTCTCAAGCAAGATTCCTCACATTGTCTGGACATATTTCCCTGAAGGCTACGGGACTTCCAAACATTACCTTCAGTCAAAAACACACAATCTACCCTCCTCTCCTAAATAACACAAACTCGCATGTAAGCAAACATCTGTTATCTGCATTGCTGTTTAACAAAGCATTTTATCCTAAGGATCAGATATAATTGCATGTACCTAAAAATAATGACGATAATCAATGTTTGAGCAATTTGTGCAGCCTCCATGATTGTCACAATTACAGACGCACATGAATCCATTTTCTAATCATCTACAATTCAAAAGGACTTCAGTACTTGGTGGTTAGCTTTACTGACGCTAGACCAGTCCCTTTTTAATGCGAAGTTCTGTTTTGATACAGATTTGTAAAGAAAACTGAATATACCTTTGCCATTTTTATCAGATATAGTCAGAAAGGCTAAACCAACCGACACAAGTCTAAGTGTTTCATCCTCATTCCTCTTTGTTGGGACATACGGGAAACACTTCAAGTTCTGACAAGAGAAAAAAACCCTCACAGCCCCAGAAAGTACCTCTGAAGCTAGAGGAAATAACTAGCTCCTCTCATTATGCTCCACTTCTGCTTTTCAGTTCGACTTCCTTCAATGCAATATGTATTGAAGATAAACTATTTCATCCATATAAGGCCACACCAGGGACATTAGGCACTTTAGGCATAGAGAGGTGTCAGCTGATGTGTCATGACACGATGCGTTATGAATCCCAACTGTATTAAAAGATTTGGCTACACAATACATTAAGCAAACAGAGGCATGAATCGGGTTTTGGTAAATACTTAATACTAATCATGCATTTTATCAGATACTTATGTACACACTGCATTTGAGGATGTCTATGTTTTGTCATGTAATTCAGCAAGAGAGTATATTTTCATACAATTTAAACAAATCACAAAGAACACTGATTTTTTATTTTTGGTATAGACATTTAACTACCACGGTATTATTGATAAAATACAAAAAGCAGAACAGCTATATCACCAAAACAAGTCAGGCAAATCCTGCACAAACAAGGGACGATGGTGAGGCAAACTGTTCCTCTGTGAAAGGAACAGTTTGACTGTGTAAATATTGCCATGCTGATTATTATTGTAAAAATAAAATAACTAAAAAAGACAGAAAAGACAAGGGTATTTTAATCTAATGGAAAATAGCTGGCTACTCACACATCCAACCTACTTCATATTGAATGGAGTGGACGTTTAATACCGACACAGATAATACCATCAAGATAAAGCATTTGGCTTTAAATTCGTTTTGTATGTCTGAATAGCCCATAACTTTTGGCTCTAACATAAGTGCTTGATAGTGGATACAGATAATGTTTGAGTCTTTTCAGTACACTACTTCAGCTACCTTGTTTTTGATGGAAAATATGCAAGAGTCCTCTCAATTATTCAACAGTTATAAAACTTGTGGTCAGGTTCCATCTGTTCCTTAATATGGACCTGAGGGATTTACTACGGTGAGATCAGCTCCACACTCAGTCCCAGCAGTCCCATTTCAAATCCATCTTGAAACCTGATCCTTGAGATGTGAGCGACCCGCAGCTAAGGAACATATTTGGCACTGCAAGTCAATGACATCACCATTTTTTGCTTTTACGGTCAGACTCCAATCAGCCCTCTTTCTCTAAATTTCCCTCTGGCTCACTCACAGTCTGTTGAACAGACTGGTGTTCTATGGCAGACCACAGCCATTTTATGTCATTTATTCTTGTACATTCATCAACTTCTCACCGAGCTCAAACTTGCAAGTTGAACTGAATGACCTCACTTGAGGCTGCGTTTAATAATTTCTACTTGACAGCTATAATGTAGAAAGTCCTGGTGCAGCCTTCACATCGGCCCTAGCATATAACACAGAGTGTACTTTGTAGCTTCTGAATTTTGTATTAACTCCACATGCCTTTTACAAATTGATTTGCAGTCCTAGTTTGGGCACTACTACCCAGTTGGTTTTCACTCACTTCACCTTATCAAGGACTGCATTACACATTAGATGTAGGTGGATGGTAAAAGCCAAACTACCTTGCAGCATACCAAAGAAAAACAAATCCAAACAGCAGAGCTATGGCACTATAGTCAAATGTTGCAGTCATGTCTAACTAAACCAACATTGCTGTCCCTTTTTTCACAAAAACGTAAAACTACTTGAACATAGATAAATAATTCTTGACTAAGCAATAGTTCCTTTATAGCATTTACGTGTGCCACAAACATGCAGCAAAAACACTGAAGAATATACAATAAGAAGATACAATGTTGCAATGCCCGCTGACTATCTATACTTAGTGCAAGTACAACTAATAATAAAAACAATGACAAATAAAAATGAATGTTTTTTCCAGACTTAAATAGAAGGTTACTTATCTGTTAAACTATCATTAACCTACATTTCTGACAGTACTTCCAGTTACTCCTGCCACAGCTGGTCAGCAATTCTATCAGTGACTATTTTGTTTATAAACTCCATTGTTCTGATGCTAATTGCACACAGTTTCTGGGAAAGCGTGTCTAGGCTGGGGGTCACTAATGCAAGGACAAACAACTCTTTTGAATCCAATCTTACAGGTCACTGGACATGAATTGGGCACCAGTGTTATGCTGTCTCTCTCTTAGGCAGCAGTTGATGAATGATCGAAATGGCAACATTTCAAAATTCGTAATTACATCAGGCGATGGGCTCCATGTCAAACTTTCACATGAACTGCCTGAACAGAAATATCTGTTTGTCAAGAAAAATCTTGGCATGCAGTGATTTATGGTAAAGGGAAGCCCCAAAATAGCTTCTGTTTCTTGACACATGGAGGCCACAATTAAAGGAGAATTCCACATCACCCCAGTCATATGAACACAGCGTATGGCCATTCATAGAGCATCTTTATTTAAAGATTTTAATTTTCCTCACCAATCTACTCAGGCAACAGTGACCATAATCCCAGTCTGTTCAAACAGAAGCACCACACAACCCTCAGACTATAGCTTTGTTGCTATAAATTATTTTTAAGCATGGCTTTTCTGTGGCCATGGTTTAAGGCTTCCATCCTATCTAGCTGATGAATAGTCACATCTGAGAGGCGAGGCACGGCGGTGTGGCTGAAACTGATAATCACAGGATTTTCACATCCGCAGAGTTGTAATATTTCTGTGCTAAAATAGCCGTAATCATCATGCATTCTCTCAACAACCTTCCTCTCTCTGGTTTTAATCATTATCTGGACAAAGTTTTAACATGGCACATGCACCACCTGTACATGTATCAGTAATGGTCATTATAGTCTCCTGGCTTCTGGCCATCGGTATACAGCTGTTTTCTGTGTCTGATCAAACAAAATTCAGACACCTGTATGGGAAAATTACATCAGACTACAGATTAAAGTGATTTTATTATAAATATGAACGTTTTTGGTTACTTATCCAATACAGTACAATGACCTGGTTGGTCAACGCCCCAAAATACCCGTTTGTCTATGTGACTCAGCAGGCTTCAACGCGGAGAATAGAGGAAACTTTTGTGTGCTTGCTAGAATCAATAAGTCAATATATTATGTCCTCGAATGTCTTAAGACTTAAGCTAGTCCTCAGAACATCTCTGGCTCCGCCCACCTTAGCATCCCATTGATTAGACGGGGTTAGCCGACTGTTGGCTAACGCTTTGACAGCTGACAGCAGTGGCTAAATGGTCAAAACCGCAGCTAATGAAGAGCGACACAAGCTCGGGTTTATTAACCCTGCTTCACACGATCTAGTCAACTCGGTAATTGTAAACATGAAGGTGGGTAGCTACTGCTGCCCAGATGAGCTAATAATGCTAAACCGTGCCAGTTTACCATTTGCGCTAATATTACCAGTTAGCCTATGGAATATGTTCAGCGTTCGTTATCTTAACTTAGTTCCGTTCGAATTAGTAAACACATGTTAGCTCGGGGATTACACCCACTAACGGCAGAAATGACACTCACCCACAGTTCACGGTGTCCCGCAAAACGTCTCCTCACAGCCTTATCATCAATCACAATATCCAGCGGGTAACATTAGCTACACTCCAGCCACTCTCCGGAGCTTTAGCCAGCAGCTAGGTTTCTGGGCATTTAACACCGCCCAATTTTTTTCTCTCTTACCTCATAGGGCTTCTCTGAACCGTGCTGTCAACGAGTGTGACTGTGACCCCCGAAACGTACAAGCTTACGACTGCATCGCTAGCTAACAGGCTTCATCAACTTTTTTTTTTTTAGCTGGACTTATCCCAGAGCTTCCGGGTAGCACATTCCTTATCGGCTGGTGTATCAGTACTCCCGTACTCCCAGGCAGACTGATTCACATTCACTAAACAAACACAGACAGACAGATAACGGGGAAAGCCGCCCACCATTAGGTGTCTTTGAATCAGAGAGGGTATGAGTTGTTAAAGTGTCGGTCACTGAGGCGTCAACCACAGCCCACAGTGAGTAACACGGAAATCACTCCAATCACGATACGTGCACAGACAAAAGAGTTTACCTTATTAGGTAACCTGTAGCAGCCGGCCCCCCTTAAAAAGGAAAAAAAATCTAGGACATGCCACTAGCTCCCATTATGCTGATCCTCCACAGATAAACAACACTCACCCTGATACTGCGGTTGCAGTGTGGCTCTATCGCCCCTTCTATTCCACCTTTTCCTTTTGTTCCTCTTTGACTGTGTAGGTGCAGCTGAGTCAGGGTTGACAGTAATGCTAACTTCTCTTCCTCCCTGCTCCTCTCCTCGCTGTTAGACCCTCCCCCTGTGCTTGTCGCTCTGGAAAAGGAATGACACCATCCTTCCAAACAAGTTTCTTCTAGTTTGACGTCTGCCCAGGACTTGTGTATTACTATGTAAACAGCACCTCTCTCTCTCTCTCTCTCTCTCTCTCTGTGTTTGTGTGTTCATAAACTGTCCAGTTTAGACCCCTCCTCCCCCCTGCCCCCGTTTCTCCCTGGATTCTTGCAGCATTCTTCATTCAGTGACATCAACCCCGTTGCCTCTCCTTGTAAGGTCAGACTGGGGGAATGAGGGAGCCAGAGGGAGGGAGAGATAATGGGGCCAGAGGCTTGATTAGATACAGACAGTAAAAGCGGTCCGGGGTTTAAACACAAGGAGGGATGCTGGCTGAGGAAAAGTATGTTCAAACTGAGCTGGATTGTGTTAGAGGCTGGTTAGATGCTTTTATTTACTTGGGGAAGAGAAGGGGGTGTTCTCCCACTTGCCTGAACAAGAAAGCAGATTGTTAAAGGAATTACTATGGCTATTGCCAAGTGGGCTGCCACATTGCTATCTGCTTTGCACTAAGACAGTAAACACACAATGTTGGATTTGCGTCTCTGTAAAGGAGTGGTACGCCTGATTGTAGAGTAAATATGTTTTATGGCTCTCTCTGAAGCTACAGACTACAACCATAATCAAGCTGTTGTTCATCACTACAATAAGGATCTGATCACTATCAAATTGGCTTTATATGACACCTCCCATCCTGCATACCGGCCACTGCTATGACATAATGCTCCTTTATGTCTCCCTCTCTCTCTCTCTCTCTCTCGCTCTCTCTCTCTCTCACACACACACACACTCACACACACACACACACCCACACACCCTTAGGTACAGTCAGTGTTTGTACAATGCAAGACGTGTTTCATTCATATTTCACTGAGTTGTACTGGCATACATTCAATGCCACTCTGAGACATTTTTTTTTTATCATATTGCATTTTTAACATTGATGATGATGTGTCTCCTGATATCTTTAATTTGGAGCTAAAATTATTCCACAATTGATTGATCAATCTCTGATTATTTATTAACAACATTTGATGATTTTTGCTTCTCTGTGAGGTTTTGCTGCTTTTGAATATCTTTCGGTTGCATTTGGACTTAACACATAATGTCATGTCACTCGGAGCGTTAGGAAAACATCGACTATATTTTCATTGCAATCTCACTGAGACTCTCACCCCATCACAGATCATGCCAATACACCCAGGTTGACACATTACACGGCTGCATTTGGTTCAAGTTGTGAAACTATGGCCAAGGTCTTGGTTGACTTCTGTTACATCGAAACCCTTGTACTTGTTGTGTAACCTGCTATTGCCTGATTCATGTCTGTGAACTACAGGGAGTGGTCGTTGGGGTCGTTGATAGCCTATTGTCCCGCAAGGAAAATTTCCAGGCTCTCCCCACTTCCACTGGAATGAAAAATGTGTCGTATCGCTCAGAGTTTTTCCACATCAGCTCTGGTTCTGTGCTATGGAAGAAAAAGGTGTGACCCATGTTGTCTGTGGGTGACACAGCTGCTTGCTGATCCATGATCCTGCTTTCTGTTTGACCAGTGGGGGGAGGGGAGGGGGGGCGAGGAAGCTGAAATGACATATATGTGTGACCTTCATTTTGAGCCAGCTGCAAACACTGGGTGGTACTGAGGTTTGCATCAGGCAAGGAGAGGGCAGCTCTAAGGTCCAGTCAGTCTGGAGGTAAGACAAGAAAACAAAACAAAAACAGCAGGCTGTCAGAATCGGAGCCAGACAGCCTGGAATGCAGCCAAACCTTGGAACGAATAGCCCCCCCCCCCCCCCCCCCCCAAAACGTCTCCCTCTCTCTCTCACATGCTGGATTTTTTTCACCATCCTTCTCCCCCTCCATTTCTCAGCATGCCTCTCATATGCTGCACTTTTATTTCCCTTCCCATCTTTCTTTCCACTCCTTCCTCCCCACCTCCCACTGCTCATGTGAGTCAGTACCTGCTCACAATACCTCTGGGCAAAAAGTTAAAAAGTTCTCTCTCTCTCTCTCTTTCTCTCCCTCTCTCTATTTCTCTCTCTGGACACATTCAGAGAGAGAAAGGAGAATCCATTTGAATATATACAGGTTTCTTTGTCTTTGTCATGTCTTTAATTGCTCACACCCAGACAAATCTATTCGGAGGTTTAAGCAAACAACTTGTGCTCTATCTGAGCAGTTTGTAATTAAAACTTTTTATTGCTTTCCACTTCAGATCCCCAGCTAATCTAATACACCTGCAATAACCTATTATCATATTAATGTAACAGTTTGATTGTAAGCTCGCATATTTAAAGTAAATCAACCAAACAAACATCCACATTTCCTGGCTCTTCTCAACACAGGCCTCCAAAACTCTTTTACTACAGGCTTGGTCACGTAACTGTGACTGGTGCAATATAGTCATGTGACACAGATGCAGGTAAAAGACTGGCAAGCTAGTATATGTTTGTATTGTGTCGTCAGTCTCAGTTTCAGAATCTCTACACCCTTTGGATTAGTGTACTGACCTTGGAGTGTATTAGCTAGTCAATATTAGCTCCATCAGTACCAGCATTCCAATAAAATCACATATACTCATATCCCAATATATTATGTAGGTCCAAACCTATTTTGCCTTATACAAGCTTCCCTCATGATGCCCAGTTCAGTAAACATATCTGCTGATACAGTTTTAGAGAGGTGTTGATTAAACTTTATGGTCGCTGAGGAGGCAGTTGTGCGTGGTGCTACTGAATAGTACTGTGTAATACTGGCAGATGCTTGTGGTATCTTGTCCAACCCCATTTATATACCACATCATTAAGACCATTAAAAGGTTTTTAATGGTTTGCCAAATCAGGGTAAGAAATTCACTGTTCTGCCACCACAGTAAAATCAGTTGATGGTCTTAATGGTGTGGGTGATCAGTGTGTGAATATGGGTATTAAGCTGAATAGGTTTGGATTTTAGTACCTGAGGAAAGACCTGCCGCAGCATCTCATCCGACTGTGACTGTCATGGTGAGACTGCAGTGTTTCAATCTTGCCAGCAGATGTCAGTCTGATACACTTTACTGTGCCATTATACACCGAAATATCTAAAATATCATCAAGGTAAGAATCTCAGACAGCAAGGAACCCCAATGCAGTGAGGTGTTCTGTGATGTTCTATGAAAATAGTGTGAGGGTATGTAAGAAAGAGACTCACTGTAAAAGAGACTGATGGGCTTGTCGAGGAAAAACAACCTCAACACAGAATCATCACTTAATGTAAACAGTATAGCACTGATGGTGGTGTAGACTAAAGGCTGGAGACAGAGAGAATGTAGGGTAATAGCAGGAGGGAAGGAGAGAGAATTGTAAATAATAGAGGAGAGCTGGGAACTCCTCGTACGCTCGCTTATTGCACTGTGTGAGACATCATATATGCAGAGACTCAGCACAGCCAACACAAAAACAAACAACACCCCATCCAAAAAAAAAAAAAAAATTACTGAAGAATTAGAATTTGAAGTCACAGAAATAAAACTGACAGAACTATATGACCACATGACCTCTTTTCAAAAACATTTACATCCGTCCCCACCCTGCCTCCTACGACCTTTCCCTCTTTAGAAAGGGAGGTATTTCCCTCCTGTGTTTCCTTTCCCCGTTTGTCTTCTTTTGCCTCCATCAGCTCATCATTTCTCTGTCTTCTGCCTCTCTCCACATGCGATACCCAATGCAGCCTGGCTGTCAGATCCAACCTCCTTCCTTTTCTCCTCCCTTGGTTGCTCCTAGGGTCGACGGTTCCCAGAGACAGATAATAACACAACCCAGCATTAGACAGATTCAGCAGATCAGAGAATATAAAGACAAATCTATTTAGAAAATATAATCAACCAAAGGATTTCTTCAGGTTAAAGCATTTTTTTATATGGACTAGTTCTAGAATGATGTTGGAAAGAGGGATTTCTATTCATCAGTGCAGAAATCCTTGAGGGTGCGAGCATGAGGCAACGTTGAAGCTGCTATTCATTATCCTTGATGTGTATCCTACATAACAGTCGGGAGAGGTGATAGACAGATAGTGACACATACATGAAAGTCACTGATTACAGGAACGAGGCGTGTGCGAGCCCTGCAGATAATATTAATCAGGCACTGTTGCATTCGAATTCAGCGCAGGATCATCACCCCGGATAAGAAAACAGGAGACGTGTTGACGGGGAGGTAATAGAAAACATCTGTGTCATGCGTTGCAAAGCGGTTTCACGTCATGGTACATGGTCTGTTAGCATTGGTGTGTGTGTGTGCGTGAGCGTTGGAAAGGAGCGGACAACGACAGCGAGCCATTTCTTTGATTGGCCCGTGTATCACCGGTGATACATGTGTCTTCCCTCTGTGTTTGACCTTGTCTGGTATTGATGGTCTTTATCACAGCTCATCACGTTGTCACAGGCGGACTGTACAGACATGTCTATAAAGCATGTGAGCATTTGTGATAAGGCTGCAATGAAGTGGCAGTTCTTCATTATTGACTGATGAAGATTATATGCTCAATGAATCAATGGAGAATTAGATCTTGGCAGCCACATTTTTTTTTAGAACCATTGATTGATAAAAATGTTTTATTTTACTTGACCGTCAACCCCAAACCATGTGACACTCAATGTATATATCAGGGTTTTTTTTCAAACTTTCTTATGATGCTGTGAGGAGGAATAGATCGACTGGTGCATTATAAAGACATCCACAGTGCTTTACACTGAGGGGATGAGAGAGGTGTTAAAGAGCCAGAAACGGATGTGTCGAAGACAATACAGCTTTGCTTCAGCAGCAATTACACACATCAGAGGGGAATGGTGTTTTTTTTAAAAGCAGGCTCGGGGCCTGTGAGTGTAGCTGACCCTTGCAGCAGCCTATAGCCTCATATTGTCTGCCCCAGAGGGACAACACACATCTATATATAAACCCACAATGCAGGGATTGGCTGGATTATGTATGATTTGTTATGTCTGGCAAGTCACACCTCCACTGTACGCTCTTTATTGCTACACGCGTACCACAACATGTCTGTTCATCTCTCTCCCGCTCTCTCTGTCTTTTGCATCTATTCGTAAACCAAGTGACAGGATTGTCTCTCTTTTTGCTCTGTCCATTCTGCAGTGCTCATTTTTATTTCACACTGCTTCTTCTCTCTGCACATGACTCAACTGTTTTCCTCCCATCACACCCCCCCCACCACCCCACCCCATCTGCCCATATCTCCCCCCCCCCCCACCCCATCTGCCCATATCTTTTCTCTGTCCTTCCATCTGTCCTGCTGGGTTTTCCCCCTTTCCTCTTCCCTCAATGTGGGTAAAGTCACTTAATATGAGCGACCACACATATACCCCCCAACACACACACACATACACACACACACGCACGCACACGTTCAGACCTCTCTCACTGTCCAGACTGGGTCTGCATCATTCGCAGGAAACAACACACGCCAAGACACGGGAGTAAAAAGACAGGGAAGTAGGATGAAAAGGGCAAAAACCCTGCACATGACTCAACTGTTTTCCTCCCATCACACCCCCCCCACCACCCCACCCCATCTGCCCATATCTTTTCTCTGTCCTTCCATCTGTCCTGCTGGGTTTTCCCCTTTCCTCTTCCCTCAATGTGGGTAAAGTCACTTAATATGAGCGACCACACATATACCCCCCAACACACACACACATACACACACACACGCACGCACACGTTCAGACCTCTCTCACTGTCCAGACTGTGCCTGCATCATTCGCAGGAAAAAAAAACACTTCTCGAAAACAACACACGCCAAGACACGGGAGTAAAAAGACAGGGAAGTAGGATGAAAAGGGCAAAAACCTGCTAAAGTGTTGATGTTAAACTCTGAGTGAGTGAGGGGAAGTGTGTGTGTGTGTGTGTTGGGGGGGGGGTTAAGTGCTGTGGTCAGATGAGGGAGATGCAGATAAAAGAGCCACTCGTCTTGTTTTCTCACTGAGGAAGATGGGATTGTGGAGGGGAAAACAGCAAAAGGCTCTGGGCATGTGATTTACTGTTGTCTGTGTGTGTGTGCACGTGTGTGCATGTGTGTGTGTGTTTGAATTGTTTAGTGTAGGCTTTATGTGCTTGCAATTTTGTGAGCGATCAGTGGGAGAGGAGGAGGGACGGAGGGATGGAAGGAGGTGGAGGGTGATGGAGAGGGGAGAGGCAGGAGGAAACCGCTGCAGTGTATTGTTAGGCTGAGCGCACACAGGAGAGGGAGACAGAGAGAGAATCCCCCATCTTGGCTCAACAATATTACAGCAGTGCAGAGATATCCACAACAATGGCAGCCGAGCACTCTCAGCACTGTGCTATTGATCTGCTAGTGGCAACCCAATACACAAACAGACAATCTAATTGTTGTTTTAACCTCTCATTAGATCTTTGCCTGTGGTTGCCGTGATCCTGTTGGTAAACAATTAATCCAACCATATATCAGTCCACTGTCAGTCTCAGGAAGTGAGCTCATTAAAGGGATGTGATACTTGCTGCAAATTGAATTAGATATTATTATTAAATCTACAGTTGCAGGGAGGACATTAGTTATAATAGTTATAATGATACGTATCACTGAAAAATAAATAAACAAGACATATGTGTTTTAAATATGAGATTGTTGACGTTTATTGCCTCACATCTTTATTTAGTCCTAATCTGTTTCCCTCAGGCATACTGACTTACTAACCGGATCGCTTGTAAGACACTGCACTGGAGAGAGAGAGAGAGCGAGAGAGAGCGAGAGAGAGAGAGAGAGAGAGAGAGAGCAAGGGAGGCAGAGAGTGATCGAGCAAGCGCATTAGGGAGAGAGAAAAAGAGAGAGCACAGGAGAGGAAGAGAAAGAAGCAAAAGAGAACGGGAGAGTCACAGGAGGAAGAGGGAGAATGCACGGTGTCTGGGTAACACTTCCACGCTTGTATCCAGGGCCTTTGTGAATACACCATGGGATGCATCGGCTCCAGGAGGCTGAGTAAGCTCCCGCTTCTCTTCCCTTCACTCACTGCGGGCTAGAGAGGGGGGTATGGGGGGGTGGGCTATAGGGTGGTGGGATCGAGAGGAAGGAGGAGGAGGAGAATGAGGAGGACAAGGGTCCTGCAGCGGAGAGGGTTTGTGTGGAGACAGGGCCAGGCTGTGTACATGTGTTTGTGTGTGTGAGAGCTGTTTGCATCTCTTTCACTCCAGTGTGTAAGCAAGCTGTGAATGTATGGATGCAGAGACTGTATACAGTAACGCAGGCAAGATGTCAGAGGCGGTATGTGTTAGAAATGTGCTACTGAGTGTGTGGTTTCGTCCCCCACCTTCCAACACCATCCCTCCCTCCTCCCATCCCTTGATTTATGATGCTGTTTGGCAGTATGTATATGTGTGTGAGTAGGAGGTAGGAAGGGATGGAGGCGGGAGATGGAAACGCTGTGATAGTGCATATTTATAGTGCGGCATGGCTGGGGGAGAGTGAGGAGAAAGAGAAAAAAGGGATAATGCCATTGTCAGGGGCAGGTGCATAGTTTATTATTTGCATGAATTACAGGGAGCGAGGAGGATGAAGACACAAGCAGCAGAGGAAGAATTTCGATGCGGGCAGGCAGGGAGGAGGGGAGGCGGATGGACAGAGATGGAGAGAGGGCAGAGGGAGGGGCAAAAATACATGCAGGCGAGGGTGTGTGGGCTTGATGGGAGTTTGCAGGTGAGGACCTGCCTGGATAGACCCGTGCATGACATGTTAAGTAAAGAGGAGTCAGGATTGCTGCTGCGTGGGAGGAGGCGTATAAATAATAGTTTTAGGTAAACAGGCAGTTGTTTGCATGAATGTGATTCAGAAATGTTCTAATGCATGTTCAGGTCCTGCACATCTTAGCATGTAGCACGAGTCACACTCAAGGTAAAAATAAACACAGACTTTCCTTGGTGTAAAATATTAATGAGCCACTTAGCACATCAGGCACTTTAACATATTCATGGCAAAGCATCAGTCTGAACACATTTCCAGCAAGACCCCGAAGAACATATAACCTTTACAGGGGTCAAAACCAGGCTGCAGACAAGAGTCCAACTACGTGTCCGCAAGCCTGTCCCTTCACCTGCTGTTTTTTCCTATCTCAGTGTAAATTCTTGATGAAGAGGATTTTAAAAATATCTTGAATATGGAAGTGCAGCAGAGGGAGTAGTGCACGACACAGTTAAGAAGGCAGGTGTGAGCTGAATACAGCAGCGGAGGGTTTGTTGCAGAGCAAGAAAGGAGGCTCCTTCTGTCACTCAGGTCAAGACAGGGGACCTGACACAAACCCGGGCATCTCCAGCCACTGGGAAATAAAGTGAAGGAGACACACGGCTTTGGAACGCTGCCACGTAAACCTGATTGTAATACACCCAAATTCCCGATACTCATTTTTATACCAGCGATCAAGGAAGCTTATGAATCAAATAAGACTGCTCTGCTAACAGCGACGGCGAGCTGTGATAAAGCTGAACACGCATAAGTACACATCCAGAGCACGATGCATGATGTCATCCTCGTGTAGAAAAAGACTGTAGGCCTGAACGTGCAAACAGCACTTCAGAGGAATGAAGCCCACATGTTTGCAAAGAGCCTCACGCGCCCTGTGATTCTCCTGTAAACAACGGGGATCAGCAGCAGTGTTGCCAGTGTAGAGGCGTGGTTGTGTTTATCCTGGGTGAGAATGGCTTTAGTGTGTGCTATTGATCTGCCTTCTCAACTGCAGTCCACACTGCCAAGCAGAGATCAACAGGAGGAGCAGCAGGCAGCAGGACCAGATCTGTCTCTGCACGGGAGTAGCCCCTGATGGATCTGTCTGCCCCCTGGTAACACAATCTCCTCCAGCTCCATCATATATGGGTGTGTGAGCCATTGCTGGCTCTAAAATCCATTTGTACCTGCACACTGCCAAAGTATATGATCTGTCTGGAACACATCTGTATTACAGAGGCCGGCTTACGTACCACATAGTATTCTATAACTACTATTACTGTGTTTTGAAAGTCATGTAATGTGACGCTATACGTTACGACTATAGTAGTATCCATTTAATAGTAGCAATGTTTATAGAAGCCTGTACTACACCTTGTAAGGGCTACGCATCACTCATTATTCTTAACATTGATTTTTCGTGTCATTAGAGGTCTGGTAGTTTCTTGTTCTGGGCCAAACAAATTTTGCTGACACGTGCAAGATGTACATTTTCACCGAAATTTCTAAGCAAGAAAATTAGAAAATTAGGGTTGATGTTAAAGGGGTGGTTAGAGTTCGCTCAAGTTGACTTTAAGCATTGCAGAGGACAGAGTTTCAAACTTTTGTTTTGCTAAATCTACCAAGAATGAATCCGAAATGTCTTATTCTCTTATTCTTGCAGCAGGCACAGTTTATTATTTTGGTCTCTGTTTTTAACTGCAAGAATAGAAAGAATAGCAACCTTAACATCTGGTTTGGCCCCTCACCGCCACTGTTGCATGGGTCAGGTGAAGACATTGACTAATGTGCAGGGGATGAGATGTCTGCATCCATCAACCTCTCAGACAGTCGAGGCCTTGAGATGCGGTCGATGGGAGGTGCTCACAAATATGGCCGACAATATTTTTTTCTCTGTTAATCAGGGCGTGCGATGTACATAATTTATGAACGCTTCTCTGAGAGCAAATCCCTGCATCAGTTGAATACAGAGTTAGTAATATTATTATGGTATTGATTACATTTCCAGATGTAGTGTTGATAATGCCATTATCCACAAAAGTGCTGAAAGCAATGCATCAGAGGCCTTTTTCTGGATCCAGTTGCCAGGGTGCGCTATACCCGTGAGTGCTGGAAACATAAATCACCGTATAATTTAGGGCATTGTGTGCAGTGGTATATACAGTATCTGTAGTGCGATGCTGAAAAAGAGATATCAGGTTTTTATTTGTACCGAAGTTTGGATGTAGTGTTGGTACAGTGTAAAGAAAATGTGTGTGTATGCACTGTCAAACACGTGCAATACATACATGTGTGTGTGATTAAGCATCCTCCAGTGATTGACCTCCAGCCTGCCTCATGTATGATCATCCTCTTGCTGCTATTTTTATCTGCATGTAGGCCAATGTGTGTGAATAATATGTTATACAGTATGCACCACTCTCGCCATTACTGCTCCTTCCTGTCACTACTGCATTGGAAAGGGATTCCCTGCCATTAAATAAAAAAACAAAACAAAACAAACAACAACCCGTGCTGCACCAAGCCATTGCACACATTCAGTAAACAACTGACTCCATCACTGGGATTTGCCAGTTTTTCCAGTCTGTCTGTAAACTGGCAAATCTTGCAGCCTGCGGTGGAGGCTGATTAACTGGCCCCCGTCCAGGTTGGAAAAGCCTTGTGCACATGAACACATTCAAGGTGAATGACTCAGTGATGGAGCACCTCAGAGAAAAGGTGGGACCTGATGGCCTGTGCTTGTGTGAGCGTGTCAGGGCATGTGTGCATATGCTCATACATCCAAGGACTATCCTGTATGGCGGATTTATGCCTGCGAGTGTGTCATATTCTCTAATGGGTGTTGTTATGGTTCACCTTTTCACAGATGCCAGGTAAAAGCCCGGATCATTATAGGCAAGGGAACTGATTAAAAATGTTTACGGCTGTGTTCGTGTGCACGTCGCTGTGCTTGTCGTTTTCCAGCGTGTGCGTGTATGTGGCCGATCAGAAACAAGAGGCCTGTGTGGGCGCACGATGGCAGGCGTTTCTGTAAACAATGTGACTCAGCCACGGAGTGAGTTATGCAATTGAAACATAATGCTGTGAAAAGAGAGAGAACTCCATCCCTACAATTTGATCCCAGTGTGTGTGTGCGTGTATTTGAGTGTGTAAACGCAGGGCCGTTTGTGGATGTGGCCGGCGCTGATCGTCTCAGTGTTATCTGTAAATAATAACCACTGTGCCGATAAGGAACAAGGCCACGCTCTCAAAGACAGGAAGCCTCCTTTGAATATTAGCAAGCAAGAAAATAAAGATTTCCTGCATACAAAGTGCTGCACACTCTAATTGGTTGATTTCCTCCACCTCTGCAGGTTCCCTTCATCTCAGTGTAGGATAATGGGATAACTGCATCTTTCCACTGCAGGTCTAAATGTTGATTGTATATTTAGCAGGTCATTAGGATTAGTTTGTGGGCCTGATCAAGTTTTATGATGCAAAGCTGCAGCCCCGCCTCTGCCTACATGCAGTAGGTGTTCAGTTAAGTCTATCAGTGCACCAGTGACAGCTGTAACCTATTTACATAGCATCAGTGATGAGGACCTGCACAGGGTAGCAGGCACATTCATGCCTGAACAGATTAATGAGACGTGTTAGGCCTGCAAACTGCAGGAGCGTGTAGATTACTGCCATTTCACCCAGCTAATGGCAGTAACACCACGCTGTGCTCCACTGTCTCAGTAAATGTATTGTCGGAGTCCCTACATGTGTGTCGACTGTATCCTGAGACACACTTTACTCCGTTTCCTCCACCAAACTCGCACAACCATCTGGGCCTCGGAGGTCCTCAGCTGTGCTCTTGCTGAACTTTGGAGCTCAGTCACCCAGCAGCTGCTCATATCGCTGGTGGAGCACGGCTTTCCAAGCTGGTGCCCCATGGTGGCAAAGTAAAACAGGAACCAAGAAGCCCGGGCTCCTCGCTGTTACACCGCTGCAGGGCAGTGGGAGTGAAAAAGACAGATGACGCTCAAACGCTTCCCACTCCAGCAGGGGCCGTCAGGACAGTACAGTCAGAGCTCGAGTTGACAGCGCAGCCGCCGCAGATCTTTGGCTGTTCGTTACGCACGGCTGCACTGCTCCCTCTTTTGCCTCCTCCATCTCCCCTCCTCCATCCCTCTCTCCTCCCGGCTGAGCTAAGCCTGGCTCCCCTTTGACCATGAGGGGGCGGGGGTATCCAGCGCTATACCACTATGTGTGTGTGTGTGAGAGGGAGGGGGGAGGGTGCCAAGGGGGTGAAAAGATGGCTGGGAGCTATAGTCATGTGCATTGTTGTTGCCGTTTCCTCCAGGAGGGATCCTGCCTGTCTGCTCGGGAGCAGAATTACACATTTGCTTACACTGCTGCTGCTGGAGAGCATCACCCACCTGGGCGAAGAGATACTCAGCGCGAGATGCTGGCTAATGACCACTGACCCGTCTACTCCGAGAGACTAATCACAGCGTGATATCTACATCCAGACGTTTCATCAGCAGATGCTTTGATGCAAATTCATACGAGGGTCACGGACCGGAGATAATAAACAAAGAGCCAGAAAGGCACACACTGTGTCCTTAGCGTTTCTGGTGCATTGCTGTGTTAAGACTGGAGGGCTTCCAAGTGGTCGTTCTGTACTGCTGCAGAGAACTCTTGAGCCATATTATGATTCATGTGGGGAGAGAGTGACTGCTAATCTACTAATTGGCCAAATGAGTCTGAGGAATGGTATGGGGAGCGGAAACAGAGGAGCAGGAGGAGGAGGAGGAGAGAGAGAGAGGGGCATGGTGTGTGTCTCCATGGATTACATTGTACAGTATGCTGCTGCAGGCCTATTGTGCATATATCTTCATGTATAGTTTGTGTTTGCGGGGCAGATTTCCAACCCAGAGGAGTTGGTTGAAATCTGGGACACTCTCTCCCGCTCAGGCAGAAAAGACGCCGTCTCTCCGTCTCACCGATATCAGCCAATAAGTAACCGTCTCACGCCGCTCTCCACAGTGCCACAGTCAAACACGCGTGTCGGATCCCTCTCAGGTCACACCGGGTTCATTTCAAATCCTAAAAGTGGCGCTTGAACTAATACGCCCCGTCCTTGAACAGAAATGACGAACCATAATGCAAAGCAGAGTCTGCACATCTGCGACGGAGAGTCTCCCTCAGCTGATCCCAAGTTCTGTCTTCTCATGGGAGGCCTTGTTCCTACTTGGTCAGAGCCATTAAACACTTTTAAAGCACTAGTAAAAAATAGAAAATAAAGTTAAAAAAAATAAAGTTTCAGTGACTTTCATTATTTAGTACACGTCAAGCTGCAAAAAAAAAAAAAAAAAAAAATCGAGCATCCTTCTCCACCTTTCCTGTAAATAGACACGTCTTTCAACTTTATGTCTCCATTTATTTAGTCAGACAGGTTTTGTGCTGTAAGACCAGGTGAAATTTACTCTGCCAGGGCCGCGGAGGACATTCTACACCTGTCTATATCTCTATATCGATAGCTCTCCCAATGATGAGTACATCGACGTCAAATCTACCCTGCTCACGTACAAGCAAGCCGCTATTTTATACAAGAAGTAACTTCATGTACATTCTCCTCAGAGGCATTTAGTGAAATACAGGGGATGCTAACTATAGCAACAAAGTGGGTTGAGTGAAACTGGGTCAAACAGAACTGGAAATAAAGCACTTGAATATGCATTCATATACCTTATTGAGTGTACAAGTAAAAGCAAGATGGTTCGGATGTCTCCTTCGTCTCTGCATAAGTTACGAGGGTCGATTTCTGGACTGAAGTCCGTCCCCGGTCTCGGGCCCTTGCAGTGATAATGTCTGGGAGTCGAGCTGATGTTTCTGAATCACTGGGTCAGTGGGTCAGAGGCATCACTGGACATCCAGAGACAGCAACATTGTGGGATTTTTTTTTTTAGCAATTTTTAGCAATGATTGTTAAATGTGGTTGTGAGAAACATGCAACTCACACACATACACACACACAGACACACAGTGCTGACACAGGAGCGGGCCCCTCAGAGAGCTGCACAGACCCTCTGACAGAGAGACCCGGCACCTAGAGACTGAAGCTGTGTTTAAACTCCATTACCAGTGTAGTCAATCTAATTAAACCAATGTTTTAATTAGGATTTGAGCAGCCAGGGAAGAGGAGGAATAATAACGTCCATTTATCCAACAGCCAGTGTGTATTTCAGATGATTGGATGGATGCCTTTGTGTATGATCGGCTGTTTAGTTTCAATGGTACAGTTTTCAGCGTTGTGCCGGCGTCGTTCACATGCAGGGGAAGATCCACACGCAGGGAAAGAGACAGGAACAGCGGTAAGACACTGAAGACAGGGAAAACTCGAATGACGCTCTCGAGTCAAGACAATAGCGGTGGAGCAAAACCTGTCAGTCAGAAACTCCGAGTCAAATGAGCCAGACATCCTGGAGGCAATGGTAATGATGGAGAAGTGGTGGGTTGACCCCCATAGGTACACAACAGACGTGCAGCGTTTGTGGGAGAAAACATTATTATAGAGCTGCAAGAGTCTGCTCGTGGCCTTAATCGGAAAACCATTATGTTTCAACAGTTTGTCTGTGGCGCCTCCTGTTGCCACTGCGTCACGGGGCTGAAATATTAGCGTGAAAGACGGAATTTAAAAATGCACATTCAAGGACCAATCGGCATGAGGCATGCGGCCAGAAAGCTCGTTAATCAGATGTGGTGATTTCACGATATTAATATGTAATGTGCAGGAATCAGCATGCAATTGCCAAAACAGCAGCAGCTGATCAATGTGTTGCACTTTGTTGTAATGTAATCCTCTTGGAGTAGTGAATAATAACGTGACAGTGAGACTGGTTTTTAAATAAAGACCAGGAATAACCTGATGTTTCTTCTCCCTCTCTCCCTGTCTGTCTGTCTGTCTGTCTGTCTGTCTGTCTGTCTGTCTATCCGTCTCCTTCCTCCTACTCTCAGCGGCAGATGGCGTGCCAGTCCAGAAAGATGGGGAGCAGGTAAGTGTTGGGCGACGCCACTGGTTCACCATGTTTGTTGACTTCCTTTGACAGTTGCAACTCCACCTGGGGAACCAACATGGCTGAACACCAGGTTTCCCCTGCAGCGACATGATCAGCCGCTGCTTTTAGAAGCAGCTAAATGGCTTCGCCTCTCCGTCGCTGTCGTAAAGGTGTCTGTACCAGTAGATTGGTACCGTAGCACGGGTCATGTCAATTTCATCTCATCCCCTCTCCTCTCTGGATTCCATGCTCCAAAACTGATCCCTATGAAACAGGACATCAGAGCAGAAACCGTTTTGTTGAGAACTTTACTTTCCCACCAAATGCACTATGGACTGATTCCATCATTTATTTATGCATCGGGCCCTGAATGCCCTGCGGCCCAATGGAGAGGAAGAGAAATTTAAAACACACACACTCACACACACACACACCAGCATTGTCAGTTATTGGAAAACACATAAGAAAAGACGCTCGAAGGAGCCCAGCTCGACCACTCAAGTATGTTGAATTTCTCATCACACCCACATGGGGGAGGAAGAAGGAAAAGTGAGAGATGAGTGCAGAGCCAGAGACGGAGGAAGTGGGAGCAAAGAATAGAATTACAAGAGAAAGACGGAGAGAGGAAAAGAACGGGAAGAGGCTGATATCGATTAACAGCAGTGATCTGGATATATGCTGCGTGTGGTTGATGGAGGTAGTGAACACTGCCTTGGTAGCCTCTCTTCCTCATTATGTCATTCAGTATTAAATTACATACAGTCTCCATTCTGCAGACTGGTGATGGAGCAGTGGAACGTGCTAAGAACAATTTCAGATCACACTGATGCATTTATTGCGTCTTTGAACACCGTCCCTACTGCAGTTCAGAGAAATATTGTGCTTTTTGAAGCCAAAAAAAAAAAACAGCTGAAAAATATGATTCAGTTTGAACTGAAATACACAACACTACATAGTAGTAGTTCAAAAATATCTGCAACAGCCACCCACAGTGATAACACATTAAGGACCTGGTAAGACAACAATATGATAACCACTAACGTGTAGTACTTTTCAATAAGTGCACTTTGCTGATTATACTTATATTTTCATCGCAGAAACTGCACCTATTTTATATTGTGTAATATATAGTGTAACATTTTGGGAAATGCTCATATTCAGTATTACATAGAGATTTGATTGTATATACACCCCCCCCCCCCCTCTCACTGTCTGTTTGTATTAGTCAGAAGGTGAAAACATATCTGCACGAACAACCACTAACACACCAGTGTTGCCAGTCTGGTTAGTGTGAGTCCAGCTGATAGAGAGAGGTGGTGCTGCAGAGGCGGCTGCTTATCAGCTTTGTCGCCAGCATCTGCTCGCACACACGCACACACACACAAACACACACACATGTAAAGACATTCCTCTTCTTCTCATTAGCCTCAGCCCCATCCCTCTCATCTCTCTCTCTCTCTTGTACACACACACACACACACACACACATGTGTTTTTTCTGCCAGCTCTCAGTGTGTTTGTCAGCAGGTGGAACCAGAGAGGAGAGTCGCTCATCTGCAGCATCTTCACTCTGGTCTACATCAATAAGCAAATCTAAACTGATCCCTGTTTGATCCCCTCCCCTCTCCCTGTCATTCTGGTCCTTGACTCTTGCTCTTCCTCGTTCCTGGAAATGTTTGTCTCGTCCTCCTTTTTCCTTATTTCTCTACCTTCCTCTGCGTGTTCAACGCCCCCCCCCCCCCCCCCCCCCCCCCCTTCTTTGTCTTCTCCCATGACCCCCCCTCCCCCATGCATGTCAATGCTTCTCTTACTCTCTCCCCCATCCCTCTGTCCTCCTGTCTCCCCTCCTCAGCATGGACGTTCAGAATTTTCATGGGAAGGAATAAATGTAAGTGTTGTGGCACCATTCCTTCGTCTACCACTTCTCTTTCCTTATCCGGTCCCTTCTCTCACTGGATTTGTGTTGTTCCGACTCACCCTTCTCCCCCCATGACCTCCCCTCACCCTCGGCCTTACAGTCGACCTCTTTCGGATTTTGTGTTAGTGGTGCACGGTGGTGAGCACAATCAGAGTGTGAAAAGTTCACGGGAGATTATCAACTGGATTTGGGGAATGTAGATCTTTTTGTCTTTTGTATTAACCCGGCATCTCCATCACTTTTCCCCTCCACTCACCCCTCTCTAACACACACTGTCTCGATGTCTTCGTGTGCCCCGTCGCACCTGCCATTCCTCCACACTATTTCCCCCCCCCTCCATTCCTTTCTCCTCTCTCCCTCTAGCTGTCTATGGAAGACACAACATCAATCCTCCCTAGGCTCAAGAGGAACTCGAATGCCTACGGCATCGGAGCACTGGCTAAGTCTTCTCTGTCAGGTGTGTCAGGTGTGTGTCTGTGCTGTAACTGGTAAACCGACCCCATGTTGGCTCCGTCCTCAGCGGGACCCGGAGTCAGCATGGTACCCGAAGCGGGTCCCCCTGTATCACTTCCTCTCCTCACTGTGATGACACTCGTCAATGGCTCCTCGTGAGTCATTGACTGAATTAATTCAGCCTGCCACACACACACACACAATCAAAAAACACACACACCCACAGTGCATCTTGATACAGCTTGTTACGCTAAGAACAGGTGAGTGGGAAGTGGAAAGTGTAGTTTTTCTTTTTATGTTACGTGGTTGTGAAACTGTGGTGTCCTGACCGAGTATTGGTATTCCTGTCCTGACCTGTGTACAGTGCAGTGTAGTGGAGTGTTTTCTTTTAGTGCAGTGTCTTTGGTTTCATCCAGCTGTTTTGTGCAGTGCTCTGCAGTTGAGTGCAGTGAACTGAGTTTCACTACACTGTAATGGAGTGCAGCTGCTGCACTGTGTGGTGTGATACTGATCGTCCCATAATTTATCCCTGTAATTTATTCATAAATCACATCTCCATGTGCCGCCATCAGAGAGAATCAGAGAACAAAGGATTTACGCAGTGTGCCATCACATGTTAGTCACATGACAAATGGAGCTCAGCCAGTTGGTATTGGTTTAGTAGCAGGAAACTGATTTTTTTTTTTTAAGTAACTGGATGAGTCATGTTCTCTGATAGATGAGAAGGCGAAAGAGCAGTTTCTTTTTTTTTTTGCAGACTCAGCATGGTTTAGCAGAGGTGCGAACGCTATCATGTCAACAAGGCAACCTCTCATTACTCATGCCACATAAGCCACCTCACCCCAATTAACCTACCCCATCCCATAATACACCATCCATTGTCTCCTCTCCCCCCACGTAGACTGATTAGTGATGGCTTAGTCTCATTAAGCACACGAGTGTCCATCTCCACAACCACTGTCATTACGTGATTTTCATGATCCATATTCATGAAAACCATCATAAAAAAAAAAAAATCAACAGCAGGATTCGACTGAAAAAAATCAATTTCCGGCTCCTAATTAACAATATTATCTTCAACACATACCACTATGGCGGTTGTCAATGATACATGAATAATGCATCAAGCTGACCAGAACAGCTAAACCAGTTTATCAGTCCAACACTGCGTGTCATCATTTTCATTGGCCATCACAGGTCCCTTGACCAAACAATGCTAAACACCCATAATAAAATCTTTATTCTGTCCTTCCCTCTTCTTTCTCTGTCCATCCTCTATCCAAACCAATACCAAACCGACTTCTTTCAACCTCTTCTACATCTTATCTTAATCATCAATTGTATCAACCTCTATTCTTTCGCGTCCTTTCCTCTACTTCGTCCCATTACCATGCTATATCTGTTCTCCCTTAATTTGCCCATTCTTCTCCCTCCACTCCCCCATGTCTGTGGCTGTTAACAGGGGTGACCCGCACCATGAAGGAGAGGGTGACAAAACCCACGGCCATGGCTCAGGGTCGTGTTGCTCACATGATTGAATGGCAGAACTGGGGCATGCAGACTGTGGGTGCAGGGGGCGTCCTCCAGTCCCGCATTACCACCCAGGAAAGGGAGAAGGAGCGGCGGTTGGAAAATGATGCTTACAGTGACCTCAGTGATGGGGAGAAGGAGGCGCGCTTTGCTGCAGGTTTGGATACACGAAGGGCAGGTGCTCCACAGCGCCTGTTGACCGACATCAGCAGAATTATGTGGTCATCACCTCACGCTGTGGGATTTATGCCAGTTAGTCGGCCAAATGAACACGATCCTGACTTGTCCTTTGAATCCTCACCTCAGGTATCCTGCAGCAGTTTGCGATCTCAGAGGCAACTCTCCTCGCCTGGTCATCGATGGATGGGGAGAGCCCGCGGTCAGGATCAAACCAGGGCAGCGTGGCCCATCTGAGCGAGGTCAATCAGGAGAGCATCACCAGTCGAGGTAAAGGACTACAAACATAGCAGCTTGAAAAATGGTAATGATGTGGTACGGTAAGTATTTGAAAATAAATTGTCAGCGTGCAAGAAATAATAATAATAATTGGTGGTGCAAGAAATGATGTGACAACATAAAAATATTCTACAAATTAAAGTCTTTGCATTCAAAAAGGAATTTGCTGAATTGTTGTTATTGATGAGTGTTTCATATTGTAGTTGGTCAAAGTAAAACAGAATTAAGTAAAAAAAAAAAACATCATTTTACTTCTTTTACTTTAAATTAACAGTCTTTTTTTTCAGATCAGATATTGCACCACTCATCAGCAGAGGTGTGGCCTCACACGTACGTGTCCCAGGGCCACTACTGCCTGTCCTCCTCCGATGCCTGGGAGCCGATCAACAACGAACCCTCTGGGGTGGCATCTGCCCCTGGTGGCTCCTACATGATGGGGACCGATGGGTTCGACGGGCAGACGGCGGCTCATTTCCTGTCGCAGCAGCAGCAGCAGCAGCAGTTCAGTCTCCAGCAGCAAAGTCAACTCCAGCAGCTGCAGCAGATCCAGCAGCTCCAGCACTACCAGCAGCAGCAGCTCCTGCAGTATCAGCAGCAACAGGTGATTGACTGGGGGTTGAAACATTTGACTCCCAATTAATTCAAATTGACACTTAAATGAATCAAGTTCAACATATGAATTCAGTTACAGTGAGAACATCGTGTAATTGGAGTACTGCTTTCCTGAGGGAGTTCCAAGAACTCATGATGCCACCTAGTTTGGCTTGCGGAATTATTTTCCTCGTGTGTTTTGACACAGGCTTTGTATCACACGAGCTACAAAACTGGTGACGAACAGGAAGCGGGTCACCGCTCCATTTCCTCTCCATCTCACCCTTCACATTCTCTGATCACAGTCTCATCCCTGTGTTTCTAGTCTCTGGAGCACAGGCTGCATAGCGCCAACCACTCTTTGCAAGCGACGCCCAACAGCACCATCCACAGTCTGGTTCATTCCGTCCACCCTCCGCTGGTTGACCTGTGGAACATGGGGCAGATGGAGGCCTATCAGGCGGAAGCCGGAGGCTACATGGGCGTGGCAGCGGTGGTCGAGCCGAGCCTCTGTGTCCCCTCTGGAGATGACATGGTGGGGACAGAACACTCGCCGCTGCTGGAGCAGCAAGAGGAGGAGGAGGAGGAGGTCAAGGTGAGAACATTGTGTTTGTGTACATGAAAGTACGTGTTCAGTGATTAGCGGTGGCTTTATTCCAATTAAGCACAAATCATTTAGCACCTCTCGTAATCATACACATATTCTTCTAATCACTGGGTAGAATCATTGGGTTGATTAGGGTGGAGAACTATACCTAAAATGATTAGTGGAGTGCCTCTACCTCCACCAGAGTGAGGATTTGAAGATTTTGGTTGATATGTGTTTTGGGGAGTCTGCTGGACAAAATTAATAATTTGATGAAATTATTTTGGGCTTTCAGGAACTGGGTGTTTTCACAAAGTCAGCAATGTAAATAAGCGAAAATACTACATTAATCAATACTGAAAATAGGTGGTAAATACCTTTAACTTAAAGAGACAATTCTCACCAATAGACCATGTGAAAAGTGTTGTATAATGTCTTTTGTTGCTTTGTGCATGAGTTGCATTACGGGAATCGTCAGACTTTCTATGTCCTCTTCATGACATGTTGCTTCATTTGATTTCCCAATGACAAAACCTAGAAAACAAAAGTCTTTGCCTGCAAACTCTGACAGTTTGGATATCAAAGCGTCCTGAACTTACAAGAAAGGAAGTCAACATGTATGCTAAGCCATGACCTTGACAAGAAAATCTTGTGTCAAGGTCATCTTACTAGATTTTCTTGAAGCCGAGAAACACACATTAAATACAGAGTAAATACTGAGTAACTGAAAACAGCTGGCAAAGTCACGTCTATGACCCTTCTCATACTTAGCTGCAAAGCTGTGGCTAAACAGCTTCTGCATGTGACCCAAGTTGAGTGAACCTGCTGTGTGTTTGGATTCCGACCAGGAGGAGGAGGTGACACTGTGCATGGAGCCAGAATCGGCCACGCTGACTCCGCCCACGCAACAAGGGGATGCCTCTGGAGGCAGTAGTCCGGGGCAACCGCCGGCAGAGCCAATCACAGAGCGGAAGGCCTCCGATGTCACCTCAGGCCTCATTCAGACACTCGAGGAGAAGGAAGAAGAGGAGGAGGAGGGGCCGGCCGCTTCCATGACAACCAACTGACTTCCTGGCTGTCAAGGGACTCCTTATTACAAACTGACCAGGGAGTCAGCAAGGAATTAGCATAATAATACAATATCTATCTATTTATCTGTTCCTTTTCAGGTATCACAAACACAACGTATTGATTGCGAGAGGAATTCTTCAGAAGCGGCGAGAAACTCTTGACGAGTCATGAGCTGATGCAACAAAGGACGCCTATTACTTTGTAAGCCTTACATCCCAAAGGTAAACAAGAGCGGAGTGAGGATGGAGACGCTGAAGAGGAGGTGAAGGAGGAGCACCGACCGACACAGACAATTTCCATCACTGAGACGAAAAGGAAGGGAGTGGGAACGTGCATGCTTTTTATGACGACAAGAAACCCGACCCTGTCATCATCTTATAACGATAATGAAAACCTAACACGATAAAAACATTAGAATAAGAATCATTTTGTAATAAAGCAAAGAAAATGACCCAAGAAAAATCGATGTATACGTGTATAATAAGATCTAAAAGTTTTCCCCGCGGGAGAGCAACTCTGTTTACAGCTGTTACCCGACACACAGTATTAGACAGTGTTCGACCAAATTACTCTCCCCATCATCGGTCACACAAAGTACTTATACTTTTTCCACATCTAATTCACCCATAGTTAAAGCAGACTCAGAAAAATTGTCCGCATTTCAGTGAAATGCAGTTTAACCCTCGAATAGGAATTCTTGTATGACGTGGTGGCACCAGGATGCCTGAGGCACAACCCAGGGACAGGCCCGTCCTGCCGACTGCACACACTCAACACTGCACAGGAAAGGATTGTACTGTAAGATAGTGTGCTTCCTACTCTGTCTCTTTGTATGCATGTTTCTTCAGAATACTATGGAGTACCTGTACTATACAGCCCTGTATAGACTTTGCACTGAACCGTAGTATCCCAGGTGGGGCCACACTGGATCTGCAGTGGGTTGGAGCGGGAGAAATCCAGACAGAGCTGCATAAGCAAATCTCTTTTGCACTGATGCAATCCAGCAGATCAGAGGTTGCCTTTGGACTGTTGATGTTACCTAGTTCCCACTCTGAAAAGCTTTCAGCACCACCGACAACCAAAACCGAGCCACTTGACAACACGAACCCTCAGCTGCTTTGTTTCCTCCCCCACCCCACAGACGTAGCTGCGATAAATTGAGGATGATAACCACTTTTGTGAATGTACTTGAGGACAGACAGTTGTGTTTTTTTATGTCTCCCCACCGTTCACATGGGCGAGAATCAAACACCTTCTTCAGAAACGAAGATAAACAAGCGCTTTTCAAATACTTGTTGGAAGTGGTATTCACCACCGGCTCGTCTAAAACCACCACCTCGCACACAGACACACACACAGATACTGTCACAGGTCATGTTTGGGGACATTACGTACACTTGCATCACTTTCTTGCAAACTGACACAAATCTAAACTGACACGCACACACACAGAGACTTTAACCTCAGTTTTTCTTTTAACACAGCTGCTGTCCCCGATTAGACAACACGTCCCCAATTAACGGACTGAAACCTGTCTCCAAAGGTAGCCTATACAAACACACACACACACACACACATACACACACACAAATATCTAAATTGTAACCAGCAATAGGCAGACAGCACACTGGCCTCGCAACAGACCAGTGTCAGCTCTGTCACATATATGTAAATAGTCTGAGTATATATAAAAGTCGCCTCTTACTCTCAGTCACAGCTGTTCTAGTACAGTTTGATTTCTTTCTTTTTTTTGAACACTCTCTCAGTCCCATGTTATTTTGGGATTGCCAGGCCTGAACTTTTTTTATTTTTATTTTTTATTTTTTACACGTACCGCCCACACAATGACGACTGAAACGTAGGAACGATTGTGTTGTAAATAAGAGCGAACGCCCACATTGAAAAGAGTTTCAAAGCAGTAGGTCAGAGATCGCGGGGGGAAATCGCAGCCCATGTGCCGCTCAATCTGCCAATCAGGGAACAGAACAGACGGCTCGGGCTGAACTCCTGGAGCCGAATAGATCGGTGTCTTCCTGCTCATCGCGATTACTGTGAAGCAGCTGCCTGGAGTGTGATAGTGATTATACCGCTGTTTGAGGAGGCATGTTTTCATTTGGGTTTTTTTTTTTTTCTGCTTTGGTTTCTTGCACTTGAGGAAGAATGGGTGTTCTCTAGCAAACAAAGACTGAGAACAGAGTGGACCTTCTGTGCATGTCTCACTGACAAACTACACAACAATATACAACCACTGTTTTCGTCTTTTCCCTGTTGGGGAGCACCTACTCCTCTCACTCTGATGATTGTGTGAGAACCTTTTAAGATGAAAAAAATATATATATATATATATGGTTTATTGACTTGAATGAATTTATTTAATGATTGCTTCTTTATGCAATGTTGGGGAACAATGTTTATTTTTCTACTAACTTGTTAAAAATCCCCTCCGGTATAAGTTAGGATAGGTGTCACGGCTGTAAAGCAGTCCTGTTTTCATGTGGTTTTGAGCACTTTACACAGAACAATGCCTTGGTAGGAGATAAGAGACAGGAAAAGCTTGGCAGCTCTCAGTGATAACAAAGTGATCATTATTTTGTAAAAGGTTAATCCTGGTGTCGAGCATCAGAACAATGCTACGAGGGCTCAAAACTGCAAACGGAATGTCTTTACACAATGGCACATATTTATTTATTTATTGAACAATTACTGGGTGGGGAGGAATAATGTGACCGCTTGTACAGAGACTTTATTATTTCATGTAGGTACCGACCCTTCTGGGAGCAGTATCTTTTTCGTTTTGAAGACGTGATGTGGTGGAACGACTATTGATTCTATATTCTTCAATGGGAAAGCTTATCTGGGCTTGACTGTTCACTAAGAAGAGATAATGTTCTGGAAGCAACGCGCATGGACTCGATCACATTAAAAAGACACTGCTGCAGGTTGGGTTATTGTCTCGCTTTTTCCTTTCTTTTTCTTTTTTTTTTCCTTTTTTTTCTCCGTCGATCAAAAATTCAATGAATGAATAAACTGATAAGAAGCCAAATATATTTCTGTGGATGATAAGGTTCACTGATCACGTCTTTGTTAAGTGACTGGTTTGCAGTTGAGTTCCTCTTTTTTGTATAACTCTACTGCCATCGTTTAAGGGTTACAGTAACTTGTCTGCAGGCATGATGCTCAAAATCTGCTTCTGGTCCTCTGCCTTTCTCCTCGTCTCTCTCTCTCTCTCTCTCTCTTTGTATCTGTTCTGTATATTTGTGTCTGTCTCTATGTCTGTCTGTCTGTTTGTGTACAGTAAGTTGTCTCCTGTCTTATTGGAAGAATCACTGCCTAAAAAAAATATCTAGATATATATATACAATAACTGAAGTTTTCACATCAACCAAAGGGGATTTGAGGCAATCAGATATGTAATGGATTTAATTTGGAAGTGTGTTGCAAAAAAAAACAACAACAACAACAAAAGAACAAAACTGCTGTATAAAATGTTGTATGACATTGGGTTGGTTTGTCTGAAACAGGGCAGTGTGGCTGGTGAAACCAGTGTACTCTCCTAACTCTCACACTATGCATGCTTGTTGGACGGCTGTCACAGGATGGTTCTTCCATGTGGTCTCTCTCCCCCGCCCTCCTCTACTTCTTCCTGTTTCTTTTCCTTTCCCTTCTTTCTCCTGCACGACAGAACCTCCTACACCCCCCCCCCCTCACCAGCTCCTTATCCCGTCTACTATTCTTTTCCTCCGGTGGAGAAAGAGCAAATAAACAAATCATCAAATGCCGTTTCTTGTGCACGAGTGGAAATCTTTTTCACAACCTGTCAGTGAGCAGATTATCACACATTCACTCTCGCACTCTTTTCCTCTCGTTCCTCATCATGGCCTGATTTTTTTTTTTTTTTTCGGTGGCAGATGCTGATTCTGGCTGGCTCCTTGGTGACTGGCTGGCAAAACAGACATCACCGAGGAACTGGCAGTGGTGTTGGCCTAATCCTGCCCGGCATGGTTTTTTTTTTTCCAAAACATTCCTCATTAGGACTAGTCCATGCCAGGGGAATGTTAGGACACATTCTCACAGACAGGCCTTGAAGGGACAAACAACTTTGCTCAAGCTCACATAGAAAACCAGAGCCGGATACAACTGTTGACCTTCACAACAGAGAAAAAACATTCAGAGTTTGTTTTCTTTTCAATCCTGAATCCTGGAACACTGAAACGGTGATATTAGCCACGCTAACAGCACAACTTCAAATAACTTTGCTGATCTCCTGAGCTTTCATATAGCGCCACCATCAGGTCAAAAAAAATGTGTAGACCGGACTGTATGACTCAGTATAACTCAACAAGTATGACATGAACAGTAGAAATATAGTGTTGTGTTCAAATTAATTTCACAGCAATGTGAATTTGCATGGAATTGATTGATCGCCACGGTGTCTTGCATGTTAGCATTTCCTTTCCACGTCTTCCAAGTCAAAGTTAAAGATGTTCCCATCAGCCTCAGCTGTACTTTCGTTTGATGCTGTAAACATAGAACCATAGTTTTACGATAAATGTAAACATCGCCGCCTGACTCGGTTTGCAAGCACGACAGTAGCATTCCGTCTAATCATCATTATTATTGTAAATAATTAAAATAAGCTAGTGAACAAATTTAATATTTATTACCTTTAAAAATTACACTTGACTTGAATATTTACCATAGAGCAAAAATATGATAAAGTCATAATTAAGTTATAATTTTAAATTAACTTTAATCGGTAAACCTTTAAATGGATAATCACTTTGACCTCTAGGTCAAATTAAAGCCTTCATCAATATATTAGTTCATTATCATTAAAATGTATCATTGTCAGTTAATTTTCCTAAAGGTAGAAATGATCAGCCATTGCTGCATGTGAAGGACAGTTACATTCAACATTTCCAAGACTGATGGATGGACACTGAACATGACTGATATGTAGCACTGGACAGGTTCGTCCATAGGCAGTTCAAAAGACACAGGAAAGCACCTGAGAGTGAAAAAAAGTGAGACTGTTGTAAGAGTAGAAAAAAAATCCTGCACTATCATGTTTCAGGAGCTGTGTGTGTACCGGCTCATCCTGCTCGCTAAGAGCTGAACATCTGTGAGGACTGCGGCTGGACCCGACTCCTCCACCCAGACAGCAGCTCTGTAAAAGAAGTCACATCAGAAGAAAATAAAAGTTTTCTCTTGAACCCGGTCGTCCTATATGGGCTCATCCGATTCCTCGCTCTCTCCTTCCTCCTGCAGGGAGGACAGGGTGAGGAGGACAGAGCTGGTGGGTGACACGGGGGAGGCAGGAGGTGAAGATGAGGTAGGGGAGGAGACGGAAGGAGACGGTGGTTCCTGAGGAATGGCATCAACACCCCCACTGGCTGCAGAGCTGCCAGTGGTGTCCCCCACAGCTCCGGGGGAGGAGGGAGCAGTGTCACACCCCGCAGCTCCTCGGGAAGATGATGCCTTCTCTCTGGAGTCCTCCTTGGACTCCTTCCTCACCAGCTCCCCCTCATGTCTGCTCCCATCCCCCCAAAGGTCTCTGTCTCGAGTGGGGGAGGACGGGTTGGATGAGGGAGGCTGGTGCTTCTTAGCTTTCCTGCTGGCATCTCTGAAGCTGGCGAGAGGAGGGCGAAGTCTCACGCCGCTGCGAGTTGAGCCCTCTATGGCCTTCTGCAACTGAGGAGAGGAGAGAGGAAGAGGTTGACGTATCTACATGGTGAAACCGCACTGATGCAATGAAGAGGCGATGTGGGATCACTAAAGTGAACACGGAGTTGAGCTGCGAGGGCGGCGAAAGGAACAACCGCATGACTCAACGCATGAAGCGCAATTCGCTCTGTGACAGAGCAGCGGCCCCCAACGCGCGCCATCATCAGCTCTCTGACATGCTGCAATGCAGGGAATCACACCAAGAGAGACTGACACCAAATATGCAGATGAAGAAGAAGGAAAAAAAAACCAACAACGTGGAGAAGCATTACCTCTTTCAGCGCCACGACACCCACCAGCTTTCCAATACTGGTGACGTAGGCGTGACTGAGGCCCAGCAGAGAGAAGAGAGTGTGGGTCTGTGTAGTGACAGAGTGGGGGGACAAGAGCCAGTGTTAAATGTGTTGCACGGTGACAGTGTTTGGCTTGCATGGCTGCACTGTTCCTCATAAACGAACAGGAGATATATGGCTCGGCTACACAGCATGAGTCACAGCACGGAGTCAAAGGCATTAGGACTCAAAGTGTTACGGCTGTATGGCGAGAGAGCAATCTGCAGTGAGCTGTACAGTAACTTGAGTCTTGAAGTAAATAATGTTTTTTTTTTTACATTTGGGAAAACACTAACTAATTTCATTTTAATTCATTCATTGCTGATGTTTAGATATTTTCATTTTTGTATATGCGTAAATATTTAGCTGCAACCAGGGGAGAGTTGATCTATCTTACTTTTTTTTGTCAGGACAGTTGTGTAGTAAACAACTGAGACACACCACATACATTATAAAGTAATGTCCTAGCGCTTGGCCCTTGCATGTATGGTATTTCCATAAATGCAGCAAGTGGAGTCATATTTCTCCTGTTTTTTTGTTTATTTCACTAAAAACATGGTATATCCCCAAAATGTTAAACTATTCCTTTAACTTTATCTTCACCTTGGAAATATTAAACTGTAATTGCACATGACTCATCAGTTTCTGAACATGTTCTTAACGTGTGGTCACCTTGTGCAGAGACGTTCTCTCCACCAGCTGAAACGGGGAGGGATCTATGCGTATTTGCTCCATGTCGATTGGTTTGTCCAGCTCGGCCTCCTCCCAGGCTTTGATCTGCGAGGGCCAATCACAAGAGAGTGAGACGGACTCCGAGAGCACAGAGTTTCCAGTGATTGATTCGGGTGGTTTGATTGCCTCATCGCTGGCAGTGTTGATGCTGAATCAATAGTGTACAGTACCTCCTCTGGTGACATGGTGTCAGTCAGTGCAGGGGGCGTGGCGTCCTGAGGAGAGAGGGACAGAAGGATGGACAGTCTGTTTATTAAGCCGCCATACTCATGATGATGATGATAATGATAAGATGCCCCCTTGTGGTTTCATCACTCAATACATGTCATCGTCTCTGTTTGTCATGCATGTCATGCTTCTCCTCCTCACATTAGCAAGATCTGGCTCTGGCCGCCATGTTGGACTGATGCACTTGTCTGAGCTGCCACTCTCTTCCTCAACAGACACACTGTATCACTAATGTCCTGCTCCCTCGGGCGTTTGGGTTCAACGCCATAAGTGTGTATGTGGTTGATCTTAGCGGCGTACCTGCGTCTCAGTCTGGCCCGAAGACGATGTTGACGAGAAGAGTCTCTGAAGTGTCCTCCTGACAGATGGCAGCTTGCGCTTGTCTGAAGACATGGTACAGCAGCACATGTAGTGACGTATGATCGGTGGACGTGTCTGCGTGTTCAGTGGAGGAGCTATGTTACCTGTGTCTGTGTGGTTGGTGGAGGCCTCCGGAGGTTTGGGGGATGGGATGGGCCCGTTGCACTCTTCCTGAACTGGAGCAGTCTGAGGGCACGATAACAGCATCATGAATTCCCGCAACTCTCCAACATAATAAACCTCTGATGCCATTAACAGTTTGTTTTCTGGCACCTTGTCTGTGCTCTCCTCTCTACCCTCCTCATCAACGAAGGTGAAGGACTCCCAGCTCACTTTGGAGCCCTGGCCCGGGGAACTCTGACCCCGTTCAAAGACCCGTCTCTCTGGAGAGAGCCACCAGTCAAAGAGGGCCTGAAGCTCTGTTCTCTCAATGGAGCCCAGAAGAATCATGGATTCTGCAGACATAAGGGTAAAAGAAATAGTTGGACGCTTGGGAAATTGCCATTTCCCAGTGTGCATTAATGAGAGTACAGATACTACTCTTGTTTCTGTTCCTTGGTTCCTTCAGCAGGTAGGAAATGGCTATGGTGGCTCTGTCCAATGATAGTAATCTGCCTACAGATATATCCTATTACTTAAAACTGAAACAAAATACTGTGTGCGGTTTTGTTGGGGCGATATGTGTGGGACTATTTCTTGGCCACAAGCAACGACACCCTGGATTTTATTACCAATAAAATAAGAAACAAGACGGAGGCAGTAGCTATGACATTTTGAGCGGCTCAACCTTTAGCGTCCACCAGTGGGATGGTTTTCAGGGTTGTGGTCTCTAGCAGATGGTTTAATTCTCGAAAAGTGGACTGAGAAGACAAGAACTTCACTTTGCGGACCATGATGTCCTCCACAAAGATGTTGTACTTGCTGGGGAGGCAGAGATGATGCAGTCACTACCATTTGCAGTACAACGACAACTCTATGAGAAAAAAAAGTCAAATGATTGACAGCAAGGTTTACCTGATGTGCCCAAGGGCCAGCTCAGGCAGGTAGGGCAGCTTCTTCACCTGGATGATGGAGTCGTAGAGAGACGGCTGCAGACCCTGGGCCACCATGTTTGCCAGGATGACGGCCACCATCATGGGTAAGATGTGGGAGATCTGACCAGTCAGCTCGAAGCAGATGACTGCTGTGGAAACTGTGTGTGTGACAGCTCCCGTCATGGCGGCCGCTCCTGGCAGGAAGTAGCGTGCAGGGTAAAGAATATGTGGTAAGTATGAATCCACTGTGTTATTAGTGACACTGCTGAGCCAATAGGGACAGGAAACACTCTAATTATTGATGAATTATTGATTGTGTTAACAGTGCTGGAGGATTAGAAATCAAAGGATTAGACATTAGAAATAAGATTAGAAACAAATATACAGGATGAACGAATATTAAATATTGAATCAGCGCAAAATTTAAAAATTAAGACATATTTAAAGTCAACCATTTCACTCTCTAGCACACAACAAGTGTTTAGGGATGTGGGAGCACTAAGGACAGCTCACTGACCAATGACAGCGTAACCTCCCGGCAGGATGCGGTAGACAATCCCATCAAACAGGATTCCGTTTGGGAATAGCGTGGCCATGATCTCTCCTACGAGGCGACCGAAAGCAGCTCCTTCAGGAGAGAGCGATAAGGCCTGCTGTTAAACGGCACTGACGCTCAGCAGGAGGTACACTCACATTACAAAATCCTCTTACCTAATATGAAGACTGGCATGAAGGCACCTGAGGGGATGGGCATTGTGGTGGAAACTGCTGACATCCAGAACTGCAGCACCAAAAAAACACAGGATCAAAGTAGGATCGAGGGTTTTTCAACGCCATCTCACGTACTCGAGCGCCCAAACCGACACAGCGAGAGAGGGAGGGAGAGTGACAGTACCTTCATGACGAAGAAGAGGAGGAGGATGACGAAGATGCTGACACGGGGATGTAGCCATGCAGAGGAGCGACCCAGGCCAGCCGGAAGAGGAGATCCGGAGATTTTGGTCCAGGTGAAGTTATCAAACAAGGAGTTGATGCACTCTCTGGGCATCAGCTGGCAGAAACAAGACTCCTCTTTAAAAATATGCATTTTCATATAATTTAAGCTTTATTACAAGACTTTGTCATTCGTAAAATGTCTTTTACATCTAACTGAACAAGTTGGTGTCACAGTTAAGTGGCCTGTAGATAAACATATGAAGTATTTTGGGGGGAAAAAGTAAAGCCGTAGACCCCAAGGACAAATTTTCATCTTTAAGTTGCTGATAAAATCACTATCATCGTGGCCTTTGTGGCATAAGATGACAAAATGTTACATTTTGATAAAGAACACAGCGACAGGAAGTCAGAAAGCGCGACGCTGATTCTGTCTCACCTCCCCAGCCATAAACTGTCCAAACCCTGGGGGAAACGTCAAGGTGGCGATGATCAGTGTCACTGCGCCTGGATAGATCAATCGACTAAGAGTACAGATAACAATCATGAAAAGGAAGCAGTGAGTCATGCTCAGAAATGAGGCACATAACAGTGGCAGTAATGAATGTGTGAATGGAGCGGGCAGTGGAGGGGCACTCCAGGTTCTACAGCTCGCCTGCGTCTAATGGTTCAGAGTAATGATCCCTGAGTCTTACAGGATAAGCGAATCTCCCCAGTGGGTGAGTAAGTAGCTGAAAGGTTGTTAAGGCTTTGCTGCTGCGCTGGCCCAGTGTTGTGAGAGTGATGAGTTCAGGGATCAGAGCTGAGATACATTAAGAGGAACTGGGTTTGAATGAATCTGCTACCAGAGTCGCCCGGTGCTAATTTGTGCATGTGTGTGTGTGTTGGGATCTCACTGTTTGGTTAGGAAGCGCGTGAGGGCGGTGGGTCGTCTCATGAACAGAACCACCTGCCGGTTCAGGTAAACGAAGAAGGCCCCCAAGAAGCCACAGGAGATCCTGGCACACGGAGCAAACGGCTAGTTCAGAGTGAAGCGACGCTTTATATTTCAACTATTAGACACAATAGCAACAATAACACAATCGAAAAGCAAACGCACACATGTCTTTACAAATATACTCTACCCTATTATTGCAAAAGCAGGAAGCTCCTGCAGGTCGAAGGGGAAGTCCATCCTGAAGTTGGTTTTGAAGAGAGCCGTGATGGTGACTGAGGCAGACAGAGAAACAACGGTCACCAGAAGAAACCCTGTTTTCAGTGGAATGATTTCAACAGCAAGAAGTTGATGTGTGGGGACTAATTAAAGGGAGGCGATGCAGCATCTGCATAAAGGTTACAAGTGTCTTTACAATGGGGATGGGGGGGGGTGGTGGTGGTGGTGTGCAACACTCTGAATTAAAACATTTCTGGTTTATCCTGAGAAGAACAACACAGCTGCTTTCCACAACATGCCAGCTCAGCAGAATTTTTGTGGTTGGTGCGTATGTCCGTGCGTAAAATGTGTGTCTGCTCCTTTTCTCACCGGCATCCTTGTTCCAAACAGAGAGCACCCTGAATATGAAGGCGCTGAACGTGGCGGCAAAATATCCCCGCCAGTAATTCCTCACTGCAAAGTAGGTAGACGTGACCTCAATACTGAACAACACCCCTGGTGGCGGTGGAGGGAAGGGGGGGGGAGAGGACAGAGGGAGAGGAGGGATTAGAGAGGAGGGAGAAATGAGGATGGATAGGGTGAGGATAGGGAGGAGGAAGAGAGGAAGACAGAAATAGAAAAGGGGAAGGGGGGGGGTTGACACAAAGTGAGTTAAATAAGCAGAATGAGACCAAAAACACTAGAAGCTAAGGGTGTAATTATACACAACAGGGGAACACTCACAGTCTAAAACACACATACGCTCTCAAACACTCACAGATGGGCCCATGTGCGCACACACACGCGCACACACACACACACACACACACACACACACACACACACACACACACACACAAAATAATCAGCATTTTCAGCAGTAAAATGATTACAGCATCAGAAACATCACAATAAGATACAAGCTGTTTCACAAGCAGTGTGTCACACAAGTTCTTCCCTTCCTTCCTCTCTGTTATATTATAGATATTATATTATACATACATACATACACACACACACACACACACACACACACACACACACACACATATATATATATATATACATATATACATTTATTTATTATGTATATTTTTCCTTATGTTGGTCAGTATGATATAGGAAAATTGTTTACAAAATAGAAAAAGCATTTCAAAAATGCAACTCGAATTGCTGACATTTCATGTTGTGCTAAAACCATGGAAACTGACAAAATGAATTGAAAGATAAAGTTGGCATAGCTCTAATAATAGAGAAGCAGCGGTCGTGCTTTTGTTCTGATAGTTTCCTCTCTGTAAAATATAAACATTACAGTATCGGTCTTTTTCACCCAGGCTGTTAACATACTGCTACAGATGGGAACTGAATTGACTGAAACTTGGCACTTTTTAGTTTGTGATACATAACATTTGGGAAACTCCAGCAGAATGATTAGTATCATTGTTTTCATATTACATCCACAGCACAGCAGGGGTCCAGCAGAGCGAGATGTTTGGTGCAGATGTACAGTACCTCCTAGTGGAGTGCCGAAACAGCATCCCACCCCCACGGCACAGCCAACAGTCAGAATATCTGTGTAACCATAAGGGTTCTACTGACACAGAAAACAGAGAGGGAGACGAAAGACGGGGGAAGGAAGTGAAGGAGTGAGAGAGAGAGAACGAGGGATGAAATGTGAGAGGTGAAGGAACAGGAGAGAGAGGCAGGAGAGTTTGAAAAAGAATAAAAGATCAAGGTGGCGAGGACAGGTTGTGGAGCCACAGGGGGGGAAATGACAGAAGGGAAGCAAAACGGAATAAAGTGAATAAATAATGCTCAGTGGAGTGTGGTAAAAAAAAGCACACGGAGAAGAGAAAGGAGAGGATGCACAGAGTAATGAGAGTAATCAGAGAGAGGAGGCGGCGAGCAATCAGGGGACAAACCAAAGGTCACACTGTCGCTCAGACTGCAAAGCAGAAATTATAGGCAGCAGTTATTATTTGTGACCTTGAATTGTAAGGATCCTTGTAACTTTTTAAAAATAGAAAATTAAAGCGTTATTTTTATAATCTCTTTGATGCTAATAACACTTGGGGCATCTTGCAGACTAATCCGTTAGTGTATCTAACTATTAATCCAGTTGGAGCTGGAATTCTAATAAATTGGAAATAAATTTTAGAATAAGAATTTGAGAAGGTTGATGCTAGTGCCAATGTATTTTCCAAAATGTCAGACCTGTCTTTTAATATCGAAAGGACCTTATAATCCAAGACTCTGGTATTGCTGACACGTCCATCTGCTTCATTAAACTTCCATTTGTTTGTGCTATGCATCACTTATGATGCAGGACACTGGTCTGAGGTCAGATTTAATCTCCACATTTTTGTTGCTGATGTTATTTTTAGGAGGACACAGTTGACCGGAGACCAGTGTCTGAGCGAGTCGGGTTGGTGGGGGGGGTGGGACTTGCCTCCCACGGGGGCAGCGAAACAGGTGGCCACTCCCACGGCACACGCACACACCAACAGGTCCAGGCTATGGGTGCCATTCTGGGGTTAAGGGTCAGGATGGAGATGGACAGGGAGGAGGAGGGGGAGAGAAGGAGGAGCGCGGGGGCATAGGCAGGCAGAGGTGAATGGGGAAGTGAAGGGGAGGTGGAGATAAAGGGAGGTCACTGTTAATACACAGGCCGGACATTACCATCACACTATTAATACAGTGAGACGAGGCGTGAGGGGGAGAGCCAAAACAAAGACACAAGTAACAGAGAGGGGCGGGGGTGGGGGGGTGGGGGGCACGAGCTGGGCAGGGGAGGGACATATGGGAGAGGACAGCACAGGGACATAGGGTTCCCACTCTCTCTCTCTGTCTCTCTCTCACTCTTTCTTTAATATCAAATTCAAGGACCTTTCATGAATATCAAATTTGGCCTATTTGGCAAACGCGAACACAGCAGCTGCCCCACGTCCATTAAGACCACGTCGAGTAGAAGGTGTTGATGGACACTAAGGGGAAGGGAAACCCGTTTTCAAGGACGTCCAGTCGTTTTCAACGCGAGACTACGAGTCCGCAAACACTGACCTGATAACGGAGATAAATGACGAGTCGGGGGGGATCACCAGATTTAATGAAATGAAACCTGAGGAGGATGTGACATGTGGATAGATGCCAACGCTTTCACGAGTTACTGAGACAGTTCACCCAAAACCACAACTGTGAATCCATTACAGGAAAAGACGGTGGATTTGGGAGCATAAATATCTGCAGTGTACAAATTCTCATGGAAACCCACTCAATGGTTGACGGAAATTTATAATGGTGGACGTATGACCAGCTGACATGTTTCTCTGGAGCTCGTGGGAACCCTGAGACAAAGCAAGCGATGATGGATAAAGTGCATTCCACATGTATTCATTCATTGACTGCGGTGAATGAGGCTTGTGGGTAACGCACACGCACACACCAACAGGTCCAGGCTATGGGTGCCATTCTGGGGTTAAGGGTCAGGATGGAGATGGACAGGGAGGAGGAGGGGGAGAGAAGGAGGAGCGGGGGGGCATAGGCAGGCAGAGGTGAATGGGGAAGTGAAGGGGAGGTGGAGATAAAGGGAGGTCACTGTTAATACACAGGCCAGACATTACCATCACACTATTAATACAGTGAGACGAGGCGTGAGGGGGGAGGGCCAAAACAAAGACACAAGTAACAGAGAGGGGCGGGGGGGTGGGGGGCACGAGCTGGGCAGGGGAGGGACATATGGGAGAGGACAGCACAGGGATATAGGGTTCCCACTCTCTCTCTGTGTCTCTCTCTCGCTCTTTCTTTAATATCAAATTCAAGGACCTTTCATGAATATCAAATTTGGCCTATTTGGCAAACACGAACACAGCAGCTGCCCCACGTCCATTAAGACCACGTCGAGTAGAAGGTGTTGATGGACACTAAGGGGAAGGGAAACCCGTTTTCAAGGACGTCCAGTCGTTTTCAACGCGAGACAACGCCAGTCCGCAAACACTGACCTGATAACGGAGATAAATGACGAGTCGGGGGGGATCACCAGATTTAATGAAATGAAACCTGAGGAGGATGTGACATGTGGATAGATGCCAACGCTTTCACGAGTGACTGAGACAGTTCACCCAAAACCACAAATGTGAATCCATTACAGGAAAAGACGGTGGATTTGGGAGCATAAATATCTGCAGTGTACAAATTCTCATGAAAACCCACTCAATGGTTGACGGAAATTTATAATGGTGGACGTATGACCAGCTGACATGTTTCTCTGGAGCTCGTGGGAACCCTGAGACAAAGCAAGCGATGATGGATAAAGTGCATTCCACATGTATTCATGCATTGACTGCGGTGAATGAGGCTTGTGGGTAACGTTTTGGTCAGGGCCTCGGCTTACCTCGTAGACTCCGGAGAAGATGGACATGAAGCGACTCAGCACTGCGGCACAGATACTGGCGATGTGGACAAATGGACCCTGGAGGTAACGGGAGATGTTTGACATTATCTGCACAGGCACTTGACTTTTGTCCGAGAAACAGAGAGCCTAAACTGGGACATGTTGCATCAGGACGCATGAATAATAATATCAGTGGTGGATGTGACAGTTGCCCTGCCACCGAGACGGGGGAAAACGAATGCACTTCTTTTTCCGGAGCGCTTGAATAATTTTCCTCAGTCCCGTGAGAGGAGTGAGGCAGGGAAAAACATGAGAAAAGATAATTCATCACCCTCTCAGCTTGAAGAGAGGAGAGTTAGTGATGGGGGGCGGGGGAAGAAAGGGACAGAGGGAGGAAATGATGACAGTGGCTCAATGGATGGTGATAAATAAACAGAAAAGATTAGAAGATGTAAAGATGGCCGTGTTTACCTCTTTCCCCACCGGCATGCCGCTGCCCAGGCTGGCAGTCAGGCCGACGACTTTGGCTACGAAGGCTTTCAGTGTAAGATACTCCTTCAGGACGACACCTCGAAGAATTGTTTTCAGCTCCGGGATACCAGAACCTGTTTATTTATATTTATATATATATATATATATATATATATATATATATATAGCATAATAAGGATTGCATAATAAGGCTCTATAGGAAGAATCGGTTGTTAGGGTTAGGGTTAGGGTTAGGGTTAGGGTTAGGGTTAGGGTTAGGGTTAGGGTTAGGGTTAGGGTAGGATGAGCCAGGCTGACAGGTGATGGAGGGTTTACCAATGGCCTGCGGGGAAACCAGGTGACAGAAGAGCGAGGCGAACATGACAAGGATCATGGGATACGTAACCCAGGCGAGGTACTGGAGCGCCACGTTGCCCTTAAGCTCCCCGTGCATCCACTTATAGGCTGAAAGGGGGGAAAAAAAATAAAAACGTCAGGAATGAAAAAAGAGGAAGGACTTGACTTGACACGAGCGCTCCTCGTGACCTCAGCCCGTGATACCTTGGAGGCTCTTGGCGCTGGCGTAGTCCATACTCCAGCTGACCAGAGCCATAGTCAGCCCCAGAAGAACCAGAAAAATCCAGTCCTCGCCCATCTTGGTCACGATGTACCGCCGCACACGAGCCAAACAATCTGGGACAGAGAGATCAAATTAATGATTCTGCGCCAAGCCATTTATCACCTGATTTAATTACGGACAGTTATTTATTGTAACAATGCCTGAGAGGGAATCATTCAGTGTGATTATGGGCGCGTTGATGATGCGGCGGTTCATCCCACAGGTGCCCATAAAGCCAGGCCAGAACAGACTGATGTTGATAGCCTGTGTTGTTCTGACATTAATGAATGGATGTATGTGTATTGTCTGTGAAAAGTTTTTTTTTGTAAACCCATTGAAAGGATCATAAAATAAGAGAATACAAAAGTCGGTGGTAATAAAGTGTTTCCAGAAAACAGAAGACGTAATTTTTAAGACTTACTGATTGACTGTATTTTGGTTGCGCAAGCACAGCTGTAATTACCATTGATCAAGCAAATATTAAACCAGCGACACAAAATGCCAACTGAAACTGCATCGCAGGTGGTGCTATATCTAATTATCATTACTCCACGTCCCTGATGGTCACCTTGGCATTTGGAGTAGGGCCGAGGCTTCTTGGTGGACGAGGTGTGGCTGTGATGCGACTCCAGGGTCACAGAGTGGTGATGATGATGCCGCCGGCCGTGGCCTTTGTGGCCCAGGGCTGTGGCGGTGTCCCCTCTCTGTCTCCTCCATTGTCTCTCAGTCAGCAAGCGGGCGGCCTCCCGTCTGGCGAAGTTTCCCAGCTGCTCCCTGTACTCACCGTACAGCTGTAAAACAACAAGGCCGAACACTGACAATGAACAATAAAACCAAAAGCATAAAAGACATAAAAGCCCAGGTTTGCCGGGGAAGAAAGTATAAAACTAGATCCCGAGTCTTGAGATAACAAGCGATACGGGGGTTGAGCAGTGTAAGCGATACGCTCCAAGCTGAACACACTGGCAGACAGAAACGGACATAAATTGGCATAGAGATAAAAAAAAATCCCGTCTGATCGCTTTGCACTGCATTCGTTAAAACCGCAGAGATCATACGACACAGCAGATGTTAAATCACACAGAGGAAAGAGCTGACTCATCCAACTGCAAGGCCCAACCAGGAAAATACACACATACTAACATTCACCACTACTAACAGTTTGACAACAATCATAAAACTCACCTGATATTTAAACAATGTGTTTTGGTGGCACTGCTTTACACAACCATTCCATTCTAATCCACCAGTCACTACAACCACATGACAAAGTGGTGTATAATTAACACATAGCAGGGGCCCATGCATTTACACCATAAAGACTCTTGACAACTTTGAATGACACCGAATCACGTAGCAGATTTTACACCACAATCCACACACTGATATTCAGAGCGGTGCTGCAGCAGTAATAAACAGTTCAAAGAGCTATTCAAATATTACTTCCATAAATCAATTCTTTGTTTGGGTTTGGTTTGCAGCCAGAATGACAACGTTTGTCAGATCAATGATGTGGAGGTGTATTCTAATGAAGATTTCACCCTGACAATGTTAAATAAATGATCGTGCACATCATTTGTGCAAATGAGGACGCGGGATAATATCATTCATTATCGCGCCAATTAAGTTTAGAGTTGTTTGTAGAAACACATTTTGTGTAATTAACAATATGGTGATATTGCATGTATAGTAGTTGCATATACAACTCATTAAAGCTGTTCCTGGGATAAAATATGTAAACAGATACAACAAAGTCACTAATAGAGACATAAAAAAAAGAGAGCCAGGCGTTTATCATTAAGAACGACAGTGTTATGAAACACCAGACCAGACGTTGCCTTCGGTTCTCATGTCTTTACCTGTTTCTCATCAGTTGTCTTCAGCATGATGTGGCATCAGCTCTGTCCCTGATCTGTCTCCTGTCCCACTCTGCAGACAACCTCCACACCACTACCTCTGCACTACACATTAACACCAAAGCACTAATCCATCAACATCAGCAAGCAGGGGCTGGCACCAGACAACATCAAAACCAGGTACAGTAACAACAGACACCTATGCACTGTTCTTGTCCGAGAGTGAAAGATCACTTGTTTTACATGTTGTACTTTCAACAAATATATAGTTGAGTAGTAAAAATACATCACCACATACAATATTTGCTGCATCATCACAAAACAACACACACGTTGGTTTCTGAAATTACATCACATTACATTTTCTATTTGTTTTCTAAGTTGTTCTACTAAATATTTCATATGGAAGAAAAATATGACATATTTTTTAAATGATTCCTCTATTTTATTCATCTTTTCCTCAAAGCCCCTTTATCAAAGTTTGAGAACTTTCAGTCTTTTTCTCGTTTTCTAAAAATATGGCTTTAATTATAAACTGCTGAAAAATTGAATAAGTTCAACTGAATTTTTTAAAAGGGGCATAAATATGAAAGAGCGAATTCCAAAAGAGAAACGACGGATCGAAAAGTGAGACAGGCAGCGTGAGAGAGACACGGAACGCCGCAATCCATCCATGTCAGCTGACCACGTTCTGTCTCCATCTTTCAACCTGGTGTTTACATTTGTGTCACCGTCTAACCTTGGGCCCAACAATGACATCAGGCAACAACGTTTTCCCAGCTTTCACACGCAGCGAACACAGACGCAGACAATGACTTTCCTGCAGCAAGTCAAGAACAGTCAAGGACAGACAGCCCCCCCCCCTGCCCCCGGTCCTCTTCCTCCTCCGCTCTAATTTACTCAGCAGGAGTAGGATACCTCCCCTGACGATGCTTTTATTTTTTTTTTCTGCACTTCCCTCCATCTCTAATCTCTCTTAAACGCTTGAACCCGGTCAGGTGTTACTGTGCAGCTCTGACACTTGCACGCCGCCTCATTAGTTTCTCTCCGTATTGTAGGAACCCCAGCTTTTAGTGTGGTGCTCTCCGCAGGTCTCACAGGGATTAAAGAAAATAAAATAGAGGAACGGAAACCATTTCTCCACTGGGTTTGTTACAGACTCGAAGGCTGTGGTAAATTTCTGCCAGCGGCTTTGAATTCATTCATGGATTTTGTCCTGTAGAAGCAGATTTGAACTTGAGGTAATACACACTTGCAATAAAAAGAAAAAAAATCAGGTAGGAAACAACTTCCTGTGTAAACAAAAGCAGAAACAGACTTGTAGACAGAAAGAGAGAGCGAGAGAGGGAGAGAGAGAGAGAGGTTTAGTTATAGTGAAAGCTACTAATAGATGCAAAGGTTCAAGGGCAGTGTGACATTGAGAGTTAATTAAAAAAAAATGAATAGCACATTCCTGCGTCTCTTATGTGAGAGAGTCAGCACTGCATATTCATCATTATTTGTGTGTTTGTGTGGTTTAAGTGTAGCATACACTTGTGTTCAAAAGTATGTATGAATGGATTCTTTGTGTGTCTCTGTGTGTGCGTGTGTGTGTGTGTGTGTGGTGAGATCTTACAACAATATAGTCCTGTCCCTTAGCACAAGGTTAATGATAAAATCTGACCCGTTCACTGACGGACAGATCAGGCGATTACCCCCCACCCCCACCCCCACCCCCATCCTCCACAACCCACACACACAAACATGGACACGGCCATACGCAGGCAGTAATTAACCAGAAACTGATCTATATTCAGCACTGTCTCAAAAGTGTTGATTCGCTCCCTCATCATTCCCTCAGCTGTTCCTCCTGCAGGTTGCTGCACACTGTGATGCACTTTCACTCCTGTGTCCTCTCTCGTCTTTGCCAGAGGGACAGACTCAGAGTCCACCTGCTACCTGCCTCCAGTATAGAACCCAGTGACTGACAGGTATGGTCAGAGCCACACACACACACACACACACTCACACACACACACACGCAGAGGGGAAAAGCAGTAGAGGTTAATACAGACACTTGAGGCCTGACAATAAATTGTCAGCAGCTCTTAATTCAGCTGAGTCGATTCTGAGTAGTCGGGCAGCCAATCCAGCAGATTCCAGCCGCGGGATCATAAATGATAGCAGGCAGGCAGGACACAAGCTTAAGGAATGAAAATAATACCTGCTAAACGAGCAGAGCCCATAATACGAGCACTGAGTTGGATGGGATGGATAATACCGTACTGTACTTTACATGCCTTCAGCATAGATGACATGATTGGCTAAAGCCCGGCTTGGCTCTAGGACATTACAGAGTATAGTGTTGTTGTTGTTTTTTTTTTTGGCTAACGTTTATGTTCGCACACAAACACACTATTGAGCAGTAAGTAAAAATATAATAATAAAATATAAAACATTGAACTTGATGGGAAAACTATGAATTAAAGACAAATAATCTTGAATTCACTGATGATAAAAAAGTGTAGAATATTCATATGTTGCATATTTTCCATCTTATTTTGGATAAATCATTATGCGCCACTAAAATTGACATGACATGCAATTAGTTCATCTCTGTTCTTTGCCTTAGTCGGGCTGTTCGCTCACGGTGGCACTCAAACTGGGTCAGTATCTGCAGTTCTGTGGCGACCCAGTAGTTCTCAGCTGGTCTCGGAGTCTTTGGGGAGCAGAGCACTGCTGGGTTTCATCCCCACCCGGTAGCTGTTTGCATTCATCTGAGAGAAACAGCAGGGATCAGTCAGTTCGTTGGACTGCAGTGATTCATTTTACCCTGGCCACAGTTTGTCTGGGATATTTAAATATAAATCCTAAATGACATGGAGCCAGGTAATCTGGTAATCTGGTAATCTGGTAATCTGGTAATCTGGTAATCTGCATCTTCATTCACATAAAGTCATCATGAGTTAAAACTGTTGTAACTGTCTTGCTTATAAATTATATATTATATTATATTATATTATATTATATTATATTATATTATATTATATTATATTATATTATATTGCCATATGTATAAAATCTGTATAAAAAAAACAGATCTTCTTGCAGGAGCCTGTTCAACCCGTCTCACCTATGCTTGAACCCTTCTCTGCAGCCTTGAACGTATCTCCCTCACTCTTCCCCCTGAAACTTTCCCTCTCACTGCCCCTCGTCCCCATCCATCCAGCCCCCACCGCTGAGGTGAAACCTTACTCGGGGTTAAATTTAGCAGCAGTGTGACCCAATGTTCACTGACACACTTCTCCACACCTCTTGCACGCCCAAGCTGTTTGTCTATCTTTCGGCCCATCTCTCCCAGGAGGCCAGTCGTGAAGACAGATGGAGGACTTTAACCTTTACCCAAAAACAATGGCAAGTTATTGACACTATCGCAACCTTTCCGAAGCATTTCATCCTGCAGCTATTGATATAATGGCTGGTAGCTTAATTAGTACATTAAAGAAACCTCTGTAATTAGAAAGACACATCAAGTGACAGCGATATCATATGAAATTTAATGGCTTAATCGTCTTCATCCCAGTCATTCCAGCCTGCAAGACATTTGGCAGGTGAACGTTATCCCTTTTAGTAGCCTGTTACATTTGGCACTTACGAGATCTGTTTCATTGCTGTTGACATTCTTCCAGTTTGAGACTCGTCACACAACCTTATTTTACCCATGTCCATTGTAACACACAGCCAGGTGTATCAAAACAAGCACACACACACGACGCAAACAGAGCATACACAGAGGCAGCAGCCTGTTCCCATCACCATGCGAGGAGTGTGTCTGTCAGCGTGACACGAGTCCACAGAGGGAGCTTCCTCTTTGTTAAGGTCAAGGGTCAACAACAGCTTGTGTGACTTGGAAGTAGTTAACACAAAAACCAAACAAGCATTAAGTTGGTGATTTGCGGGTGAACAAAGGACAAATTGTTTGGGCGGAAAAACATCTAATTCTTGTTACTAAAGTGTCTCCTTATTTGACAGGTCCATAATCTAGATAATGTGTTTCCTTAAAGGAATTATGTAATATAATTGTACACAATTGCAACTTCATTATACATTAAGTACGGTGTAATATATTCCAATAAAACAAACAGTCATGGAATCTGTCTTTATATTGTCAGAAATTAAATATGCTATGTTTTCCCATCAAGCCGTGTTGTTGTATAGGAACACATCTATTTCTGATAATCAAATATTTTAACATAAACATTCACTCACATGAACACAAATTGTATACTTCCACGTAATTCATCCCAACACTATGTCTGAGTGTGAAGCAAGTACACACAACAACGTGACACTTACTTTTAACACAACTGAAATAAAAGTCATGTGTCGTCAACATCTAACCTTATATAATGTTTTAAATTTACCGGAAGCATGCGGGGTCTAACGTTTGATTCCCACCATCAGTGGGAAGCTTTTGCTGCCTTAATCCTCACCCTGAAAATACACACCACCACCTGATCAATAAATAAATGATATTAGGACAACCTATTAACGGCTCTGCACATAAACTCCTCAAAACCTTTAAGGCTCTAATTTCCTCTCTCTCTCTCACACACACACACTCACACTCACACACGCATGCAGATGCCATCACAGCTTTCACACCGGAGAAACATGCAACTATCACAGCAGGATGTTAAGCCTGTAAATAGTGTGATTAATTAAGATTTCTTATTTATATCTGACCTCTGGGCCCCTGAGGGCCTTCAGGAGGGCTGAGGATTATAGATTTGGCTTTGGGCAATCGTCCATCTTCTCAAAGGAGAAGAGGAGCTGACTCTCACTGCTCCTTTTCATCACTTCATCAGCCTGCTTCACTACATACTGTGCAAAGTTGCACACAACCATTGGCGGAAAAAAAACACACACACTACGAGCCATTTCTTTACAAAGAACATGTGATCTAACAAAACGAGGATTAAAAATGAGTCGCTGAGTCCACAAGACATCTAACGATGATCAGGTTGAGGAATGACCATCAATCTGGATGAGTGTTTTAACAGATGAACCAAAGGATATAGTGACATGACTTCATCTCAACACGTACATCTAACCTGTCTGCTCAGGTTTCCAGTATATAGGTATTTATATCCACCAACACATGAAAACAGCAATGACTTTACAAGGCTGCAGCCTGAGGTGTAGTGAGATAGGTGAGAGATATGGTCATGCAGAAGCAGTGGGCTTGGGGATATAATCTGGCCAGAACTAAACGGTCGAAAGTGGGAGATCAAATAAGAGGTTCGTGTTGGAATAACAAATAAAAAATTAAATTTACTGTGGGGATGACGTGCAGTTTATCGCCTTCGCTCAGCGTTTCATAACGTGGGAGGTGTGAAAGCAGCAGTTTGGAGGGCTGTACAAATAAGCATGACACCGAGTCGCAGAAGTCTTGTCCATGAAGAGAAGAGCACCGAGGAGGAGGAGGTGATGCAGTGGAGAACGGAGAAGATACAAGGCACGTGGTGGGAAATCATGCAACAGATGAACGCACATGACCAGAGGCAGGTTGTGGAAGAAAGGTAGTGAAAGGTTAGGGGTGCAAAGTAAACAAGGAAGAGTCAGAGATGGTTCCAGAGGATTAACTGACAGGTAGGTAGATGGAGAGATCATGGAAAGGAGAGGTGTGGCGACACTGAACGAGGTGAATTATTTAAAGAGAGACAGGACAAAGAGGAGGCAGACAGGTAAAGGAAGGTTTGGTAATGTCCTACCAGGGTCTGTTGGTATCTCAGAGCCTTCCTTTGCGAAGCATCTGCAGCCATTGACACGCTGTCACTGATCCAAAAATAACCTCGCTGGACACCCCAGCATTTCCAGTGGCGTGGGCAACACCATACACACACGCTGGCTCGCACTTATATACTGTACACACACTTTACACTTGGTCAAATAAACACGCATTCGTCTCAGATCTCTTACTCGCCTATACACACCTTCTCACACACACACACATACACACACAGAGAGAAACTTGTTAGAAATAGAAAGTCAAAAAAAAAAACAAAACAGAGATGAAGTCCTTCCAGAACATGTTCCTCTCCAGATGATCCAGAGGCTGTGAGCCATCCGGCTCTGCTGTGGAAGTGACAGACGCACAGACAGAAATCAGACAGGCGGACAAAGCAGAGTAAAGCCATCTGATGAGGCTGTGAAGGACGCAGCGCTTTCCTTTATTAGAACTGCAGACACCTAATAACACACACACACACACACATGTGCGCACGCACACACAACTTGTTGCCCTTAGCAGCACCCTCCCTGCCAGCCGGCCATTAGGTGGGTGCGTATGTTTTTGGATGGACTGTTCTTGTTTGGACAAGGGTGGTCCGGGTGGGGGTTGGAAGGGCACCCCCCACAGGGCTGCCCCTGCAACGTGAGCAGGAGGGTGCACACGACACCCCAATGACAGCTCACACTTAATCAGCCTATGATGTAAGGCAATCCCCATAACATTCACATGCTATGGCAGCCCTTCCTTAGGGCAGAAAAACACATTGGCTCACCCACTGTACAACACACACCACAAAAATGCATGTAACTGTTAAGTGATCTCCATATTGCTTAACCTCTTTAGCAGCTTCAGATATCTGGAGGAGCTAATACAGGAAGCCAGCTCAGCATATACATGTTGCACATCATTCTCTAAAAGCTGAAAAGCTCAAAGGCCTTCAGGCGCGACCACCACTGCTCCGCGTCCCCCCTCCCCACCAGTGAGACCACATCCCACTCACAATCTTTAACCTCTCTAACTTACGAGTTCTGGTTCCCTGCCTCAAGCTGATGAGACAGGCGGCCACAAAGACACACAAACACACACAGATCCCCTTAACCCCACCCGCTTTGTGGTCCACACGCCAGCACATAACAGCCTAATCTCTCAGCTACACCGGAGGCCAGCGAGAAATGTGTTACTCTGACCGCTGGCGTGTGTGCGTACGCATGTGTGTGTGTGTGTGTCAAGGGAGAATGACTGTGGACAGCTGGCTGGGCCTCTATCTGATACACTAAGAACATTATCACTGGGCAGGAGGCAGTGGAGAGATGCATACGTCCTACTCACAACATGGAGAGACCTGAGCGCAGCGGAATAGTGGGGTGCCAGTTATACTATACCTGAGAACGGAGAGGACAGGCTGTACGCCGGGGAACAACACACACAAACACAGCAACAAGGAGGATCAAATAAAGTGGAGCATGCAAAGGAGTAGCCATGGTGCGCATTTGCACAGAGGCCTAACCCGCTTGTTCTGCAGAAATCACTGCACCACCAGATAAACACAAATAACATGCAACTTTAAGGAACAAAACATGCATTTGTCTTCTTTAATTAATAGACATGGCCCGGTTTATTGTATAAGACACTTGGCAGTCACTGGTGTTGTCAAAAATAAAAATTTCTTCCACCCCCACCCCCCAACACTGCACACCAGCAAAACACAGTAGCAAATAACAACCTTCAGAACTTTTCTTTGATTACAGATGGTGAATGATCAATACCGTTTCGACCATATTTTCTGTTTTCTTCACTACAACACTGTTGTAACTAAACACATTTAGCCGGGTCAGGCCTTTTCTGGGAAACATCAATGCTCCTACAGCCTGGAGAAATGGATTTCCTCACAGTGTGGGGGTGCCTAAGTGGTACAATATACTATATACTGAAAGCACCTCTATGGTGATAAATTTGTCAAATGGATTATTACCCCATGGAAAAGACAGGTGCAATTTTGTATCTTTTAAGGAAGACATAAGATATACCTATTTTCTTTACTGCATCCGAAGTACATTAACAACTGCATGGTGTGAGGGGACCAAGTGTGCAACACTTGATAGGGAGAGACACCATTAGGAGTCGGTTAGCATAAGGTCAGAGTTCATACAGTAGGTGCAAGACCCCACAAGTAGCACCACATTCCCCTGATAGATTGACAGTGATTCAGCTGATAGGAGGAAACCTTTGTAGGGTTTTGCAGGTGCCTTTGTGAAATAGGTTAGGAGAATAGACATTTTGCTAATTGATCAGCAAAAAAGCAAAACCACAAGTCAATAAGATTGAAACACTGACATTTTGTTTTGAAGCTGCCTTGTAGGTGTTTCCCTCTCCATAAGGCAAAGTATGTGAGAAAAATGTAAAGCTCTCTAATGAGAGCATTTAAAGACCTGAAGCTTTGACTATACTGTTTGACCATAACAGTAGCTGACTGTCACCAACAAAACACTGTCTGCAGTCGTAATAGTAAATCATTTCAGACTGTAGGACGTATAAATATTGATGCATTTCTCTCTGCTGTGCTGCCCCCTGTCTGTCACTACACTAATAAAACAAAAATTTCACAAATGTATACAAACAAAATGGATTTAAAAATACTTATAAAAGCAATATCATAGAAAACGACACCACAAAAAATAGATCTGTGTAAAAAAATACAGCTTAAAAAGGGAGAACTGAGAAACAATTAGCTGTATAGTGAGAAAACATGAAAATGTCTTAGGTTAAAAAGGATGAAAATCCTAACCCTGAAATAGACACAGACAGACATATAAAAGAGAATGATACATAATAATATGTTCACCTAGAATAAGTTTGCTTCTTTTCCTTTCTAATATTTGTGTGTGTGTGCGCACATATGCGTACTGGGGACAGTATTTACACAGAAAATATGAATGAATATTTCCTCTGTTTGAACGTGAAGCTGTAACACAGGAATGCGTGTGTGTGTGTGGCAGTAACTGGAGTGGAATGCCATAGATGCATGCTCTCATTATGAGGATTCAACGCAAGGAATGGTATGTGTGTGTTAATCACTGTATGTTCATATTTGTGCATTATCAATACTAGGGCTGGCACTTGGGGAAAAGGTAGAGGTCTTTGCACAATGAGCTGGTGAACTCTGACATCTCTTTGCAGCGATGGTGGGCAGTGCCCGGAGCATAACCCTCTCGCTCCTTGATACGTCCGTTGACCTGGAGACAGAGGATGAGAGCGGTACAGCCATGAATGCACCATCTTCTGTCTACATCCGTTATATGAAAGTACAAGACACATATTTACCTGCACCAGAATGTCTGCAAGGTGAGTGTCTCTGGCGCGGAGGCGAAGTGCTGTGTTAAGTTCCTGGATAAACCAGGATCCTCTCTTGGTGTTTCGCATAGCTGCTGTGCCTTGAGGATGAAGTGACCAAACAATAAAGGCTTAATACATCAGGATAAGACTTAGGGATACAGCGATTATGTCTGGTATTTACCTGACTGGAAACTGATAATAATGTACATCTTAATACATTGTATTAACATCTTGAACATCTTAATCATACTAAATAGTATAAATTAAAGGTTTCTCTATTTTGCACAGAAATGTAATAATTTCTAAACCACATATAGACTAGAAAAAAATGGAAATTAATTTAACCATAAACAACGATTTTCCTCCAAACACTTTCATTTATTAAAATCAACACTTTCACCCATATTAGTTTTTGTATTGTAGTTGGTGACAGTGCAGACTGATAGAACATTAGTTTATGTTCAGCTGCAGGCTAATAAGTACGTAGATGGGGCCTTGTAAAAATTGGTGTGCACAGCCTCTCTTTTTCCACTGCATCTGTTGGTGCACATCAGTCTTGCTGATATACTTTGCCCACACATATGTTTTGTTGATCAATATAAATATTTCAGTTAATTAATACAGTTTGGATATTTCAGGAACAAGTCCACACCAGAATAGCGAAAAGGTATTAACTTACAAATTCTCTGACCTTTGAGAGATGCAAAGCCACAGATCATGTCAGATCGCTGGGGGAGTTTAATCCTGGGCCTCCCCATGTCTCCTCTCGTTCTGGGGTCTACATTCACCTGGCCTTCCCTCCCAGCATCTAGCTGCTCACAGCTCGGTGAAGAGGTCCTCGTTGGTCCGTCTATCTGCTCTACTCCACAGTCCATCTCCTCTGGAAGACAAGCTTTCAATTTATTCTCTAAGATCTCAACAGCTTTGTTGTTTACAGTATTACAGGATTTGTTTTAATCGATGAAAACTTGACTACTGAAACACAATATTTGGCTAACCACAACTAAAGGCCTTTCAGTAGCACACCTGTAGCGTGCTCTGTGGTGAAGTGAGGAAATGGTAATTAGGATTGCTCCTGAGGGGGTCTCAGGATTTGTCATCAGCTATGTAGTCAGGCCATAACCCCCATCACAGAGAATGGCTAATTAGTTGGGAACCTTTTAAGTCATAGACTAATTACATGTTTCTGACTATTACCCATCTAAATATTCTGTTTTATTTAGACCTACAACAGCAGTTTAAAAGTGGACATGCACTTTTTCTGTTCTTGGTGTAGAGATGTCACATTGACTTAACACATACAGCCTTTGCGTGTGTGATATCGTGTCTTCAATAAACAACATTTGAGGTTGTGTTAAGATTCTTAATGGTGCATCCCCAAGAATGTGTTTTAATCATAGTCTTACCTCCTCTGCAGGCTTGTATAAAAAACATTTTTGGTTTATTTTGGAGCAGTGGACAGTGCGCATTATCAAAGGCCTCAAACACCCAGTCCAGCTGAAAACGACAAACATGCCACATGACATTACATCTTTGTCATTCAATTAAATTACATACATCAGCAAAAGAACATCATCAGAGAAACAGACCTGCAGAAGCTGTCCATCTGTGCCATACACAGCTCCATCCACACCATGGGAAAGCAGACACACCACACAGCTGTCCACAGTCCGGTGATCTGGTCGCCGGCAAAAGTTCTCAATGCATGATCTCATGCCCTAAACAAATGAGAAATCAGGAAAACTGTGGGTAACTGGCCTCTGAATTTGATTTGTGGACTGCTTCATTAACAGACTAGTAGCTGGTATGACAGCCCTGTAGTTACTAGATCATTCATGGTTTAAGCAGGAATTGAATATAAAGTCATGGTCTCCTCATTCACACAGCCAATTAGCATAGCTTAAAGTGCCTTTGAGTTAGACCATAACAAACACCATATTACTCATGCTAAGTTTCTTGGACAAGGCCAAATGAGAAAAACGTGAACAGGTGTATCTGCTTTCTGATAAAACCACCACTCTGTACAGCAATGAAAATAAGGACTATCTAGGCAAACTTGTCAAAACCAATCTTACATTGAGAGGGAGCACTTTTCTTCAAACATAAAACAATTCAATGTCAAAAATCTATCTTTTTGCAATTCCTTTCAAGTTTCAAGTGAAATGAATAAGCCACACATTTAAAACACCATCCTGTGTATGTGCTACCTGAGCAGTGAGGTCCCTGTGAACAGTGACCAGGTAGTCCAGTTCTGTGAAGGCCTTCCTTAGGACCTCATCATCAACTTCTCCACCCTTTCTGGTGTCAAGGTCAATAGCAGTTCGAGGGTCAAAGGTCACATTGCTTATCACCAAGGCAAAGCCACGAGGAGATGAACTCATTCTGTAAGACTAGGGTAGGGAAATTGAGGGTGAAACAAAAGAAATATAGAAAAACAAAGATGAAATGGGGGAGAGACAGACCTAATGACTCTACAGTAACCGCAAGAGAATATTTTAAGTTTTGTGCATTTCTGCATTTACTGTTCTATGCTGACTTGTATCCGGAAAAGAAATGTGACACTTAAGATGTATAACAGGTATTTCTTAAGAGGCCACGGGCAAAACATAACAGAGTTCGGCTGATGCAAACCTGCTGAGCTGACCTGGTGAAGAGAAGTGTTTTACCTGCTGGCAGTGAGAGAGGTAAAAATCATGGGTGCAAGGGAGCACAGGAGTGTTGATGGGGCTGTCTGCATCCAGACTAGACTCCATAGACTCTGCAGTACACATAAACAAACAATCAAAACCTCTCCTTGTTGCAAATTAAAGTGCTGATGGCATGGGAATGTTTAAATGAATGTATGCTCCTGCCACCAGCAGTGGTGTGACAACAAACGCTGCGTTACAGTTACACTGTAAATGAGTCACACTTGGGGCGTGGTGCCTGCAAGTACAGACAGAGCAAGAGATACCTACACTACCTACCTATACCTTCAGTCAGTAATAAGCTTTTATAATAAACAATATGGATTAAATCTGTTTGCCACAATTTTCCGTGGTCAAGTGAATTAAATTACCTGTGTTTTAAAAGTGAACAACAGATAAACTCTTTTGTGTTGCCACCACCCTGTATCTCCAAGGAAACAGAAAAATAACAACACCAGATACTAAGACACCTATTTTAAACTGAATGCAGGCCACGCTGCAATACCACACACACCATGTGTCCTCGCTCTTTTGACTGGAATACCCTCCTGAGTGGGAAGTGGGAAAGAGGAGTCCAAAGGCCTCTGAAATTTAAAATCATACAAAAATTTAAGATGAAACAATGGCTGCTAAAATATCAAAATATATTTTTCCCTCTGCTCTTGGTGATATTTTTGATGTGGGAAAATGACAATTGCAATTTTAACTTAATTATCAGCTGTCTGATTACCAGGCCAGCGGGTCATCTGACTAAATATGAGATGGATCTGCACACATCATTTGATCATTTTCTTCTCTGTCCCACTTAAGTCTGGTAAGAATAACCATGTGCCCAGTGTTGTGCCCTGATGTTAACTTACATTTACACTCACCTCTACGTGTGTCCCACGGCCATCTTTTTCTGGCGACGGTGTGAGCAGATCACACAGATGTTGCTGGTCAGTTTCTTGCAGAGCTGCACAGAAGCGGCTAAAGGCTTTGGGCCCTCGCTTTGGTAATAGTTGTAGCAAACTCCAGCTTCGTTTTTGAGATGTTCGCTCAGCCTAGATTAGACAAATGTGTTCTCGTATCAGAAAAACTAAACATTACGGACAAAGATGAAATCTATTTGATTTGATTTACGATTTTCACAACCCTTAACTGTGACTCATGACTGTCTTTTATTTGTGGCAATTCGTAAATTCACGCGTGACACACCTCAGCAAACTCATTGCACATGCACCACCACTTGTAGTAATATCAAATAAATCCAAGATCTGCATGAGTACTGTTGATTTGACTTCATCTATAAACTTAAAATGAGATCGGTAATGAACTGCACTAAATATATGTATCTGGTGTGACTATCTGGTACGCCAAATACTTGCTCAATGTCAGAGTTACACTTGTTTTATCTTTTCTTTCTATTCTGGTGACACTAGAGCTGAATGTAGCATATGGTCATATGTTTTTCAAAAGACCAGCAGAACATGTTCTCTATTTAACAGAAAATAATTTTAAAGATGACAATTAATTTCCTCATTTCGGCTCAGGGAAGTATCATTGGACCCCTTTAAGGTTTCTTACTAGATTGTGATACCCTGAATTAAACCTGTGGCCCTTAACTGTACCATACCATTAACAGGAGCTAATGGTTGTTATGCAATAACCTACAGAAAGCAACTTAAACGGGTGTAGCTTATACTGACCGTGTACAGTTTACAGTTGTTACACGCCGAATAAAATCAATGGTGTTGACAGATGACTGGTCGCTATACAGGAGGGTATAAGTGTATCATCATGAGCATCACTGTTCACATACCATGATGGTCTCTGCCATGCTCTCGGTCAGGATGCCGTCTGCCTGCAGTAAGTTAATGAGGATCTCATCCACCACCAGCTGTTCGCAGAGCACAGCACAGTGCCTCCGGAGAGTCAGTCTGTCCCGCTTTAACATGCCACACTCCAGCATTTTGCTCCGACACACTGGACACTGGGACAAAGTCACAAGACACATGTACCTCAGTAACAACACAACGGAGGGTGGACAGAATCGACAGGCAGTGCCATCAGCCTCAGAGTCTCACAGAAACCAATACGGGTTTTCTTTCCATTTTTAGTTGTCGCCGGGATTCTTCATTCAGACATGTCGCTAGATAAATAATAACACCAGCATTGCCCCGATTAAAAACACTGTAGTTAATAAGTTACCTTGACAAGTACCTGGAGCCTGGAGGGTAAATACCAATGCTAACATGCTAGCTAGCTAACTTAGACAGTCCCCTTTATCCCGTTTCAAGCGAGCGAAATGAAATTTCTTCGTGTCCTTCCTCTTACCGGTCGCTCGTTTCTGCAACTGCGTGTGAAAATATGCAGAAAAACTCCAGCAAAATGTCGACAGGTTTCACTCTTTTTCACGGAAAATTAATAACATCCACAAACCAACTTCCGCGGGTACTCAGCTCTCTAATAAAAGGGGGCGTGGTTTTGTCGGGCTCGGACCACTGATAGCGCAGGACGTCTTGAGTGACGTTTTAACTGGCCAATTAACTGGCTTAGTCGCCGTCTACTGTAAACGCACACTAAAACATTGGAGTAATAGGCATTTTGAATTTGAATCATATATTTTCTATAAATAATTGACCAACTGATAAAGCCCTTTTTGTAGATTGGCAGCAAGAGACCCCTAATGGCGGGACGAATAACAAACAAGGAAAGACAGTAACAGGCTGAAAGTCGGAAATGGAATTGGTTACAAATACTTTTTTTAGTGATAAAAAGTTATGATTATACTCGTAAACATGGGAGGGGGGGGCACTATTAGTAAAATGTGTAATTTACAGTAGAAGAATTTAAGTACCTTAATTCAAATGGCCTTTTCAAAATTTTGAAGCACTGCTGTTCATGCTTTAAAAAACTTACAGCGTTAATATACTTTTGTATGTGTGACATTTTCATAATGAAAGTCAAAAATAATGAATTATATACATCTTAAATACGTGACTGAATATACTGCAGAGAGACGCCTGAGGCTCCTTTCCCTTTGAGAGTATTGTGCTCAGTGATAATCATATATACCGTCATAGTATTAGTATTTGTCAGTATTTGATCTTTACCTGTTACTTGTAATAGATTGTTTTTTACATTGTGGTACATGGCAGATCAGAGTACCTTTTCCAGCTAAGACGCATGATAAATACATAATAATAATAAATAATACCTTGATAGATAACAATATAAAATAATGCACCTGCTTTTGAAGGTTGTAAACATGCCTAACTGTGAGGTATTTCTTGTTCTTGTACCAACAGTATAGACTCATTCTTATTGTCTCTCTCTCTCTCTCTCTCTCTCTCTCTCTCTCTCTCTCTCTGAGGCCCTACTTCACCCTCCCCTGCTGTCTATCTCCTCACCCTCCCTGTGTGTACTGTTAATAATTGATGATCTTCACCGACTCAAAGGGTAACATGGTCTGGAAGAAAATGTCTCACCCATTTCTTCATACATGCCCAAGTTTTTTTTTTTCTTCTCACAGCTCGTGTCACCAGCAGAAGTGTTTATGTGAGCGCTGATGTCGGTGGCATGAAGGAGCCTGACTGCGTCAGCTGCCCAGTTTGCGATGGCTGCAACACCTGCAACCAGGAGTGGGTTAATGCTGCCTGCCTGTCTGTCTGACAGCAGGGCAGAGGGTAGGAAAGGGAAGCTTAAATGAGTGAGAGGCAGGAGGCAGGGAGGAGGAGTGACAGAATGATAGGGTGAATTAATTCAACCCTCGCCGGGGGCTGATTGACTCGGCAACAACTTTACATGTGCATGTACACCGCCAGTGACACCAAAGCCATGGAGAGAGAGAAGAAGAATGACATGTCCTTGTCCAGAAAGAGAAGTTTCACATTTGGGGCATATGGAGGGTGAGTAAAACCAACATTTGTCTTATTTGAAGGCTGACCTTTAATTGAACTCGCTACAAATACAGATTCCGATCACAAGCGGAACCGTTTCACTGTCTCGTCACACCAGATACATGGTTTCTCACTGTCTTGTTTACAGCGTGGACAGATTCTCGTGTGAGGATGAGATAAGGTGAGATTTGAGGCTTTAGCGTTAAAGATTTTGTGTCTGGCGTGAGACCTGCATGAAAGTGACAAAGCGTCCTGTGTTTTTGCATTAACTAACCTGTTGCTACAGACCTGATGCTGCAGGACACAGCATACTGCACATCTTGGACTCTCCTGCCAGTGAAAGCAAGTCTGCCAGCAGCAACCAGAGGGTGATATCATATTCTAATCCACTATTTCCACTGTGTATAGTGTGTTACTGACAAGTTATTTTTTCAACCCCAGCTGAGTCATTTTTCATGTTCCTCTTCCTCCCCGCGTTTCCCCTTTCTCTTTCTCTCTGTCGGCATTTCTGCCTGATGACTGCTGCCTGTTGTTCATACCAGGACACGGAGCTGTTTGAAATTATTGAGAAGCTGCAGGTGAGTTACAGTGCGATTGATCCAGTGATGTCCAGTGATGCAAGAGCAACAGAAGTTTCTTATAGCGTAAATGTTGTTGCTTGTCCGTCAGGGCAGCAGGATCGATGAGCAGCGCTGTGAGTTTCCTCTGCCTCTGAAGGTTAGTCCTCAGCCTGCGAGTAAAAAACACGGAGATGCCTGCATACGTGGGTGTGATCGCCAGTGTGTGTGTGTGTGTGTGTGTGTTGACACTGACCTTTTCATGATGTCCATTGCATTTGTTTTCCCAAAACAGCAAATAAGACAGGCCCTCATCAGTGTTATCAGGTAATACTTTGTGTCTGTTTCAGTCACAGATTTTAACATTACATGGAGACCTGCCACTCATTCTCCCTTCAAAGTCAGGGGGCTACTGGATAGACCCCCCACTGGAGAGGCTTGTGGATGTGAGTCCTACCTCCTCCCATTATGGCCTTGATCCAGAGAGCTATGACATCATGGAACGAGATGGAGAGGCCAAAATCTACCGCAAAGTCTTCTGTTCAAGGGTTAGTAGACATCTTATAGAGCTTTAGGTGCATGAATTCATTGATGTGGAAAGACTGCACTATCTCAGGGAGTATGTTTCTTTTCCTTTCCTTTCCTTTCCTTTCCAGTACCATCATTCATTCACAGCAGTGGATCCATCTTTGGGGCCACTGGTTCTCTCTGTGTGTTTGGAGGAGGAGGAGAATAAGTTGCGGGTGATTTTAAGGTTGCGATCTTTGGCCATTTTCTCCCAATGTTTTTTTTTCTCCTTCTACGCAGCAATAAAACAAAAGCATTTTCACAAAACACCATCCTTCTACAAGAGAAAAAAAATAGCTTATTCTGATCTCCCTAATTTTCTAATTGCTATTTTCCCACAAATGCATCACTTCAAACTATTATTTTGTCTCACAGAATGAAGGAGTGCTCTTTGCATGGAGTTTTCTCCGTGTCGCTCTTCCCTAACATTCCATCAGCTGTTGAATTAGCTAAGGTACCAGACTAATTATTCTGGTGGAAAAGGTCGTCAGATGCATACTTAAGTAAAACTGTCAGTATCCTTAAAAATACATTATAACTGTATAATTTATTAATTAAGAGATGTATATATTCTTTTTAGATGCTCTGTGATAGAGTGACTGTCTCAAAGTTTGACGCTGTCAGCTACCTCAAGGTAAAGTTCAATCATTACTAATGATTAAAATAAAAAACAAAAAGCAGTTATTGTATACAAATCAAAGTTGATCTCCCCTTCTCCTCCGTCAGGCTCCAGAGCTCATAACCACGTTCGATGAGCACAGAGTGTCTCCTAATTTCAAGTTTGGCATTTTGTACCAAAAGGAAGGACAGGTACGGTCATGACGTCCATTCATGTTTTTACTTACTACTACTCAGAACTAACCCATCCATTTCTCTATAGCTCACTGAAGAGGACATACTTGGTAATAATGACGAAAGCGATGAGTTTAAAGATTTCCTAACAATTCTGGGAGAGGCCGTTCAGCTGCAGGGTTTCACAGGGTAAAGTATGATTCTGTGGTTTAGTCGGAAGAATAACAAACGCAGTGCGTAGAATCACAGAAGCGCCTCGTCTCACTACTCTTTCTCAGGTTCAGGGGAGGATTGGATGTGTGTCATGGTCAGACGGGAAGTGAAGCAATCTTCACTTCATTTCATGGAAGGGAAATCATGTTCCACGTGGCCACTAAACTGCCTTTCACTGAGGGTGATCCACAGCAGGTCAGCTCCTGTCTGAATCCCCGACCTGTCCTGCTACTGTGTCTTTGTCCCCATTTTTGGGTCAAGTCACTTTTCTTCCTCCTTCTCGTCATCATGCACAGTTACAAAGGAAGAGACACATCGGTAATGACATTGTAGCTCTGGTCTACCAGGAGGGCCAAACCCCTTTCCTCTGTGATGTGATCAAGTCTCACTTTCTGCACTGTTTCCTGGTGGTGCGGAGGATTCAGGGGGAGGAGGAGACAGGTGAAGCTGCATACCAGGTGAGCCCACACAGACTGCAATGAACTTATCTCCCTAACAGGCAGGAGTGACACAAACAAAGTGTATTAATTGCTTTATATACTAATATTAATACATGATACTTAAGTATTCTGGGTCTGCTCTGGCTCTGGTGCAGTATAACTTCAATTAACACTGCCCTCTAGTGGACAAATTATGCAATTACGCAATGTATTGTTAATCAGCCCCTCATATGGTACTGATATTTACAGACAAGTTATATTAGTTGCATAGCTGTATTAGTTATAATGTAACATTACCTGACAGTAACATCCAGCACATGTTTCTAGTTCTGCCATCCAGATGTTCTCTGTTCTTCACAGGTGTCTGTCACGGCCAGAGAGGACGTTCCTCCTTTTGGTCCCGTCATCCCAGACCCTCCCATTTTCACTGATGTAAGAAACAGTAACCAGGCCAACAAGCGCCCCTGATGTAACTGCTTTTATTTTCATTATACTTCTCAAAGCCAAGGTAGAATTGTGTGTTTATTTTTCCTTGTTGTCACTCGTTTTCCCTGTTATGTTGGTAATTCTTATTTCTAATCCTACTGTCTCCATGTATATAATATTATCTAAAGACTTGGTCTCATCTGCCCTGGTTTTCAGTGTTCTATCTTGAGATGTTTTCTTCTGACCAAGCTCATCAATGCAGAGATATCCTGTTATAAGGCCGAGCGCTTCAGCAGACTGGAGGTAGAGGGAAACGCAGAATAACATCTGTGTTTTTAACGTTTGTTATGTTAACTAGTGAGAATCAATGTCTCAACCCTGTTTGCATCTCTTTTCCTCTCCTACCTTCTACGAAGCATCGGACCCGTTCGTCACTCCTAGAGAGCCTGCAGGCTGAACTCTCCACCCGTTCCCAGTGCATGATGGGGGAGCCATCACTGTCTGCTCTGTCCTGTTCTGAAGGTGTACGAGTGGCGTCCGAGGGGAGCGGAGGATTCATTGAAAACTTTAAGGTGAACGCTTGTCCCTTGTCTGTGGAGTTTCAGAAACTCTGGAGTGCTCGACAATTTTAAATTTGCCCTTTATATCCCTCTAATTAGAGGGCCATCAGAGTGCGGAGCCATTCTTTTGATACTCTTGGGGCACCCAGGAAGACAGGTGGCAGTACATCACAGAAGCCAAAGGTAAAAACTTATAATGATGTAAAAGGTGTTTGACAGAATAAAGGCTTCAGTTCATAATCGCCTCTAAATTTCTTTAACAGACAGAGAAAGATGGAGAGAGGTAAGTGAAATTCTAATCACATTAACAATAACAGCTAAATAGTGCCGAAATAAAAAACACAACACTTACAAAAGAAATCAAAACACCTAATGTGAGGGATTTTGGTGAAATAAATAAAAAGACACCAAAGTAATTGACCCCCTTTTCTCCTATCATTACATTTGCCTCCTGAAAACATGTGAAAATGTAGATATAAAGTGTGTGATTAAAAAAAGTGATATTATTTTTACTTGGTTTTCAGTGACAAATCTCCTGCTCTTGCTGACAGTGTGGCTCCAACTGAACTCAAGCAAGATCAAGCAAGTCCTCAAGAGGAGCCCTAAAAAGAAAAACATAATAATATGAATATGTAGATATTAGACATAAGTAAACAAGTGCTCCAGAGATTATACATATTTTGCAGTCATAGCGGTGATATTCCAGATGAATACAGATATTTAAATTGTATTTTAGTGAAATTTAGAGCATATTAAAGAGCCGAGAAAGGCTTAAAGAAAACATTGAGTTCACTCCTCTGGTTTATATGATGATATCCTCAGAGATACAGGTGGGAAACTGCAAGCAAATATTCACTGAACAGTACTTTCATTACAGGTACGCCTATACACTTCTACTCCTACACAGTAGGTGGCGGTAATACATCTTAAGACAGAAGACGACTAAAAAAAGAAGACGACGAAGAAGAAATGCTTCGCAATTACCGTAAACACTTGTTTAAAGTGCGGGCAGTGACACACGGTCCGTCTGCAGAAAAAATCGTTTGTTTAGCTAAAATAAGCTAACACAAATCTGTGTGCGTTTTATCGCACGGTAATAGCGGTTCTGAAAACAGTGTTTTGAAAACACTTCAGTGGACTGCTGTTGAAATGTTTTGTTGATCTGTTTACATCTGGGTTCGATGCACAGACTAGACCGTAAACGTCACACGGAGCAGCCCTCCGGCAGTTGTACTTTAAACCTCAGTGCGTTGACACTGATTTTTTCTATAAACTGTTCATTAGCGCGTTACTTTTTAAAAGAAGCAAAGTAAAAACAAAACCGAGGATGACCTCCAAGAAAGTGATCGAGTTGTTCTACGACGTGGTGTCCCCATACTCTTGGCTTGGCTTCGAGGTTTGTGCCTGTCTATATGAAGTCTGCCTCAATGACATAAAGACTTGTAGATATGCATTATGTTTGACACCAGTCATTCGTCTTTATAGGTCATGTGTCGATATAGAAACGTGTGGAACATAGAGGTTAAACTGCGACCTGCGTTCCTGGGTGGCATCATGAAAGGAGCAGGTAAATAAACTGGGTTATAGGTCATGTCGCACGTTATTGTCAAAATTATTCCTGTGCATGACCTGATTGTCCATGACCTGATTATCTGCCATGACAGGTAACAAGCCTCCTGGCCTGGTTCCAAACAAATTCACGTACATGACCAAGGATCTGAACCGGTTGTCGGAGTATTTTGATGTTCCTTTGAGCCCTCCATCTGATCCCTTTGAGGCTATGTTCCAAAAAGGTACACCAGAAGAGGAATCAATGGTGTGATCAGTGTATTGATGAAGCCAGTGTAGTATTCGTTTTGTTTTCCCTGTCACTGTTCATTCATGGTTTGCTAGTTATACAGCATGTAACACATGTATTAGCAAATATGCACCATGAACACAACACAATCTCAGCTGATTTGTTATTATTGTTAATGAAGGCCTTAAAGGTACACTTTAAATGAAACCCGGAACAATTAATTGATTAATTGACACACATACTAAAAAATATATATATATCCTCTGTTGAGGACTAATTTAGGGAATGGAAATATGTTAGTATTATTTGTACAGAGCTTATAGTACACAGATCCTCAGCAGGTGTGTTTTGTTTTCTTAGGCTCCTTGTCTGCAATGCGATTTGTGGCAGCAGTACAAGAGAAAGAAAAGGATGGAGACAAACAGGTGGAGCGGGTGTCCCGGGAGCTGTGGAGAAGGATCTGGAGTGAGGACAAAGACATCACTGAACCTGCATCACTGTCTGAGGTACCAGCATGTTCAGCCTGCTTGGATTTAGAAAGACACAAGTGGCACTGTTTTGTTTGCTTTATCACAGTGTTACTTTTTTTCCCAGGCAGCGAAGAAAGCAGGTCTGTCTGACAGTGAAATTGAGGAATTGTTGGAGCTGTACACCTCAGAGCAGATTAAAGCCAAGCTGACAAGCATGACGCAGGAGGCTCTTGACCAAGGGGTCAGTTGTCCTTCAGTTCTCTTTTTGGGTTCAGGCAAAAAACAAACTATTACACGGTAACAAACTAAATCTCTCTTCCCAGGCATTTGGCTTCCCCATGTTTTTGTGTCATGTTGATGGAAAGCGAGAGATGTTTTTTGGATCTGACAGATTCGAGCTCATGGCCCACTGCATTGGTGAGTATACCGTTGCACTGTGCATCATTTAAAACATACACAAATTATGGAGGATTGACAAGAAAAGTACTCAGTGACACCTTTGATAAAAAGAATTATAAAAATGGCTATGACATGAATACACTGCTGTGATCCCTTTGCTGTAGACACAGTGGAGTTCTTAAACTCATTTGTAATTCAAGACGAAGCTGTCTGATATTCCTGCCTAACCTCATTTTATTCTCTTTCAGGAGAGAAGTGGCTGGGACCTCAGCCTCACAAATCAGCTGCCAAGCTGTGAGATGGAAATTCCTCAAATGTGTATTCTGAGATTCCTGACTTTTTTTCTTTTTTTCTTTAACATTTGTAAATTCATGTTTTATTTGGAGTGCCTTAAAAAGCCAAGCAGCCAATTTTTAATAACAAATTATGTTGATAAGGCAAAATATACCTTTTTAAAATGTGCCAACTTGAAAAGGCGCTAAAGGTAAGAAAATAATTTGATCATTTAGTAACTCAATTTTTTCCAACAATCTTTTCTGCATAACCTCTATTTTAGGCCTAATAATAAAATACTTACAAAGTGTCACTTGGTTCGTTCATTCACTGAATAATGTGGGATCATATTCTCCACAGGCAGTGGTTTAGCAGTTGCGACACAGAGGAGACAAAGCAGGTGACAGGTTTAGTGAAAACTGCTTCAATGGTCAGGACATGTTATATGTTTGTCTTTATTGTCTTTTACAGTGTTCAGGTGATGGAGCGACATAACAGTGATCAAATTTCATGTTATACTATTTTTTTAAGAAAAACGTTCTGAATTCGATTTTTTTAATATAGATTTTTTGTGAAGAAAATGTATTGACTAGTTTTGAGACATTATTGTCTTTCTCCTTGTTGATATCTCCACCTGGAGGGAAATGCAGTTTATTATTGCCAACTAAATACTCCAGAGACGCAGAGCTTGTCGTGCAGGTTTCTAGGCAATGAGGGCCAAATATGAGTAACAAAAGGCTGGAGACTAAAAATGACAAGGAGCTGCAGGACCAGTTTCCCTGAACAAAGAGAGGGAAGGCAGGGCTTGAAGAAGCTGATTTGTCGACTTCAAGAGAAAGAGGAAATAACTGAATGTAGAGCAAACGGTGAGGAAGGCAGGACCCGACTGTGGACTCCCATACACCTGATCCGAGCGCAGTGCATCACCGCTCCAGCCGAGGAGGACAGAAATCAAGGAATGTCGAGGAGGAAGTGGTGAATTGGAGAGGAGAGGAATCGGGTGCAGTTGAGGAGGGTGGAGTTGAGAAAACACTGAAGGTGGAAACGTAGACAAACAGAGAGCAGCCCATTGATCCCCTGAGCCTGACACTGCCTAAGAAAAACAAGACAATGAAGAGCCGGAGAGCTGGAGAGCACAGCTGAACCCGCAGCTCCACATTCAGCAGACAGGATGTGTGAAAGACCGACTGCATGAAGAGGGGAAACATGAGCCTACAATAACTAGATCTAAAAAAAAAAAAAAAAAATTTCTGGGATATAAGAGACAACTTAAGGAGCTCAGGTAAATAAATGTATTTTATCAGTCTCTATTGAAGACAGGTTACAGATAAGGTAAAAAGTAGAGCTGGTGTTTATGCATCATGTTCATTTGATAATATGTTTAACTATCTCGCTGTAGGTTGAATAGTAAAAGTCCAGTAATAATCCAGATCTTTGTTTGTTTTTTTAATACGTTTCAATGTGTGAGCCAGTGATGTGACATTTATGTTTGCGTTGTGGGTGTGTAGCGCAGCACACATCGATGTGCGTGAAAAATGCAGGTGAACAGGTTAAGGCAGCTCAGATCAGATGTAAAAAAGTCGTCAAATGTTCCTTGTTGTGGTTGCGGTGTCGTGCCTGTTCCTGCACACTGCACCTGAGGCAGCCGTGAATTCACAGAAACACGGTAATCACACCCGGGGGTTAGAAATGATAAAGGTGATTTTTGTGTGCACAGCTTAGAAAAGGGGTGTGTGTTGTGGTTTAGCTCATGCAGTTGTTGGTCAATCCTTAATATCTTAAGGATTGACCAACAACATGGGCATGTGTTGTTAGTTCAACAGGACCGAGGCTCAGTGTTACAAAAGATACACTGACGTGTCAAGAGTTTTTATTGTCATTACCAGGAAGAGGCTGTATGGCATAGGTCAGATACTGTAACACAACAGTCTAAGACCCTGATCAAATACTGTACGTTTTCATACTGGCTTCCTGTAAGCGTTATTTTACTATTCACAGATTCGGCCCCTGGAGACAACATGGGGCTCGGGGCTCCCACTGTCACTTAATCTGTTGTTTTTACTCATGATCATCAAGGACTGGCATGTTTGTTTTTTTTTTTTACAGAGAATATCTTGAAACTATAACATTACAACTGTAAGCATAGAGAAATTGTCAGCTAAACATGAAGTCTGTGTAAACATAGAAGAGTATATGAGAGATAGACAAAAATAAATTCTAAAGTAAAATCTTTTTTTTTTTTTTTTACATTTGCCAGGATGTCTTCGTTATCAGAGGCAGACTTCCACTGCAAACACGGAGACACTATCTGTGGTACGTTTTAACAGCGGAGATGGACCCTGAGGATTTCGGGCCCTTCCCTGCTCCAGCTATTGGACACATTACTGTTCATTTGAGTTGACAGAAGGACAAACATTGCAGCACACACTGCACAAACATATCTTGCTATGTCGCTGCTATGAGATCATTTGACCTGGGGAGTAATTACACAGACCTGTGTTTCCTTGTCGCTGTTCCTGTTTGCAGAGATCCGCGTCTATGAGCAGGAGGTCATCATAGTGCCCATCTTGCTGCTGTCCAGCTTCCTGGTCACGCTGGTCTTCATCCTACTGCTGCGCTTTTGTCCGGAGAGAGTCGATCGGATCCGACCACGGACGTTGAAGCCAACCTCCAGGAGGATACTGCATGGCATCGATGGTAAGGCATGGAAATGTTGTCATGTGTATATTCCTTATAATGATCACTGATACTGATGAATGACATGAGTCCTTCCAGCTGCATGTATATGGATTCTCCTGTAAAGGTTAAGTAGGTGGACTAAAAGTAACCCCCCACTATTATTCTGCTTTTTTATTTTCCTGTTCAATGGTAAATATTCCCGAACTCAAGATTTTAGTTGTGTTTGTATAATCAATCAACTACTAAAAAACTGTATTGTTGTTTTGGCACAGTGATAATACATTACAGTTGTTCTATACATAATTTCCACCCTTGGATCAACATAGTTTTCTTTTGAGCACATATTTATGCACAAAGAATAAAAATACCTGTATTTGTATTTATCCCGAATAACAATTATTCTTTTTACCCCTGTATCTATGTTCACAGCTCCCCCAGGCATTAATGTGTTGGAGCATGAAAGCATTGCTCTGGACATGCCCAGTTCCTACTCTACTTTCCCTCCCCACAACACCTACAGCTATGCAAAAAATGGCACAGCGACTCTCCAGCCCATCCCCCCATCACCACCCCTCAAGCCCAGTTTCACTCCCATTGTCCAGCCCAGGGAGTTGCCCCGACAGAGGTTGCCCGAGTCCTTCAACCTGGTCACCCGTCTGCCTGCTTCCTTCTCTGTGCGCGCCGACTCCTCCGTGTCCCTTTACAGGGCTCGTATGGAGAACAGGAATGTGGTCCTGCGGGTGCTAAATGGTGAGATGGTTAAACACGCTTAATGAGTTGGCTTAAAATAGTTCTCATCATATCTTTCTCATGTTGCCTGTTGCTCTACACTCTACAGACTCCGCTGATGCCACAGAGAGACACAACTTCCTGGGTTTCGCATCCTTCCTGGCTCAGCTCGGCCCTCATCCATTCCTGCCAGAGCTTCTTGGAGTGGTGTCCCTGCGAGCTCCCCTGGTTACAGTCGTGGAGGAGCTGGAGAACAGAGACCTGCTCAGCTTCCTGTGGAGATGCAGAGAGGTGGGAAGTGTGACAGTCTAATGTGCGATAGTCCAAATTATATCGTTTACATTGAACATCTTTCGTTTTTATTTTTTCAGGAAAATGTCGACCCTCCATGCGAAATGACTGAGAGGCGAATATTTACTATGGCCAAACAGGTCGCCTCAGCACTGGTCAGTGTACTGAGAACTATACCCTCCAGTCTCATGTCTGACTTTCAAATCAAAAAAGCGTGTGTGTCATGGCATCTCACGCACAAGGAGCCATATATAAGAAAAACTCATATTGATATAAATACATTTGGATATGGTACTTGTTATTCTGACACTATGACCATCAAATAAAAAAAATGTATCTCTTTAATATGGGATGCTCTTGTCTTGTTACCCAATCAGGAGTTTCTTCATAGCAAAGATCTTCTCCATGGGAACATTCGTGCCCGCAGCGTCCTGGTCAGCAAGGAGTTCACAGCCAAGCTTTGGGGTCTGCATGGAGTCTACACCAGGAAGGACCAGGGAACCACTCAGAGAGATGATCCCAGCATGAAGAAATGGCAAGCACCGGAGCTGTTAGCCAAAAGGCCTGCAAGTCCCAGCAGTGACATGTGAGTTCATTTCATACATTCTTTTTTGCTGATACTCTTATTAACTAATTACCAGTTGTTACGACCAACTTTGTCACAGATATGAAATTTCATGTTCTTTATGATCATTATTAGGGAAACGTATTTTTATGAAGCAGAAGACTGACCATTACTTGACTGTGTGTCTCTTTCCAGCTGGTCGTTTGGCATCTTACTGTATGAAATGGCTACATTGGGTAAGTTCATCTTTGACTATGTACTAGTCAGTTATGATTTTCTATGGTGATTATGATTCTATGATTATGGACTGAGAAAATAAATTTCCACACACTGACATTTTCCCAAACCTCATAGTATCTCTTATAGCGTTAGGCTTTTATAAGGATGGTGGAAAACAATAAGGTGACATAATTAACACAGTTATTGAATTTTTATTTAATCTTTCTGTTATTCAATTCACTGAATTAGCCAAAAACATATTCCTGTTTTTACATCTATTTTGATTTATTTTATTACACTGTATATACTGATGATGAAATGTTTAGTTGCATAGAAGGTTTGTCTCACCTTATTTATCATATATCTCCAGGTGAAGCTCCATTTGCAGAAATCCCTGTCAAGGAACTTCTACAGTTTCATCAAAGAGGGAAAAGTCTGAAAAAACCATCCAACTGCTCCAACTCGCTGTGAGTGCACAAACAACACGCATCAATCGCCAAACAATTTCCTGACTGCAGAACTTCTCTCATTAACAGATTAACTTCCTGTTTCCCAGGCACACCATCATTAAAAGCTGCTGCCAGTGGAAGGAGCAAGAGCGACCCTCTCTGGTTGATGTGAGCCGAAAGCTAGTGTCAGGAGAGAAGAGTGCCTCTGACAAAGTCCTCAAGGCGTCTGGGACAGTTAATGTCGAGCACTATCTGCAAGAGGCAGGATATGGGGAAAACAACAGCTACACTGTTTTCTGATCGCTGCCCGTGCCAGCACATGGAATTGCACTATTCTAAATTATCCCTGTGGTGCACTTTTACAACAGCCAGTCACAATGTGCAATAAACGTATCCCAGGCACCAAGTACAAGTATTCTAGCAAAACTGAAAATAAATGACATGGTAAAAATGTTGGATTTAGTCTAAAACCTAATTTGCTGGGAAAATATCTGTCTTATTTATATTTTATTATAAATGTATAAGATAAATACAACAGGTTACTTTGTAGTAGTAGACTCAAAGATCCGTAAACTTGATCAATGTACAGCTGCTGCATTCTGGAGTTGTAGTAGACACTGTAAGTATATGATGGTTTACACAATGTTTACAATCTTAAGCCAATGTATATTAAGAGATGTAATATATATGTTATGTAATTTTTTATGATTGTAAATCAGAGTTTTGGAAATTAACAACTCATGAATGAAGGTACACTTTTTCGCTTTAAGTTTAGTTCACATGGATGGATATGTATTAGCAGGGAAAGAGCTGAGCTATTTACACTCAAATAAATTGTGGCAAGCCCTTAAATGCCTTGTCCTTTTTAAAGTAGGTGTCAGGGAGTAGCAAGAGGACTTCCAGTAACAGGTATTGTTTATTGGTATTATTGCATACATTTACACAAAGCACTTCCACTTAGCCCTTAAGAGAGCAAACTGTGAGGAATACCTATTTTCAGGTAGTTAGGTTGATTAAAGCTACTAAAAACTATTATCATATCCATGAAAAAATAATTTTGATTGTAATACAAAATGGAAAAGATAGAAAACTAAACTTTTAAATCACTGATAAAATGAACTAATTAAATATTCAGGCTTTCTGAGTGTCGTATGCTTAATGTGATTCGAGCCTGGGCTGAACATCTATGGTATAAAACAACAACTACTAAAAAATACAAACATTTAAATGAAGTGGCGGTCGCTGTCATCAGAAACGATAGCTTTAAAGTTAAAGCACTATTTGAAATATAGAAAGAAGGCAACATTACACTCAGCTGGTGACCTGTTCTAGCTAGAAGGCCTAGCACCAATTACTGCAGGCTGGCTTATGGGATACGTACAAAAGTTCTCTACTCAAAGTGACAGAAAAAAGTGACAAACACTACTGACATGGGTATTTCAGACTGTCCATGCATACAACATGTTTTCTTAAACATTCAGTGTCTAGAAAAGTAACTGTCTATCCCCATATCATTACACAAATAAAAGAGCACCGATGTTTTTAATTTGTAAAAAAAAACAAAACATCCTCACTGTCTTTAGAGATTTCAGTCTTAGGTTTTCACTAGTTACTTACAGAGGCACAAGTCCAAACTTTTCAATTCCAGTCAGACATGAGAAATGAGAAGACGATCCTGGTGTTCCTCTGGAGCACCGACTTCTTCACTCACGCAGGCTGTTGATGGAGGCACAGATCTTAAGAGCGGGACCTAGCTTGATATTCATGGTGGAGATGAGATGGTCCTCTCGCAGAAGCAGGAGAGCCTGCCCGTCTATTTCCTGTGAAAGGAACTGGGCAGCCAGCTCTTCACAACCTGAGCACAACAGTTCAATGAGATGATATAACCAGCATCAGAAAAAAGTGACATGTCACATATGGGTATGTCTTACAGTTTTCTAATGACTGAACACCAACCTTGAAGTGAAGAGATGAACCTACACACTTCTTCAACACTCCACTGAGCAGGCGTTGCTGAGAGAAAGTTAGCACCCTCCAGTGGGAGGCTACCAGGTGCCGAGCTGTCAGACTGAGGAGCGCTGTGGTCTGCTCTCGAGCAGGAGTGTGACGAGCTTGGGGACAGTGAAGGAGAATCATCCTCTTCTTCTTCCTCCCCATCACTGGACACATCCTCGGAGCGACTGGACTCTGAGTGACACTATACCAAGAAGAGCAGAGAAGTGGATGAAGTATGGTTTAATTTTTAAGAATGCATTTACAACAATATGGCTCTAAACATCTTACCTTGACAGGTAGATGCCTGGTTGACATTTTACTGGAGCTGAGATTTGAACTGTTCCTGCGCGAGGAGCCCTTGCGTTTAGCAGTGGTTTCAGAGGGGGCTGGGGGTGATGTCAGTCCAGCACCACTTCTCCCCCTGCTTGTCTTGAAGTGTTGGCTGCAACTTACATTATACCTGCGGATCCAGGGGCACAGTCAATTCTTGATTAGATATCTGAATGTTTACTTTTAATCAATAGCATTGCTGGGTATCATCGCAAGATAGCCCTCCCTTGTTGATGACAGAATTTTTAGATACCAGAAGTTAACAATGATACTGACAGGAAAAGCTTTGTAATATTAGAGAAAATCATACCTCTTAGCACAAGTATTAGAACAGAACCTCTTTGATCCTCTGAATTGGCTGGCTGGTGCAAGGTTTTCACAGTATTCACACTTCAACACTGGAGGGGAAAGGATACAGTTACATTACGTAGAGTAGATACTGACCCTACAAACATTTGTTTTGGTTTCATACTTATCCAATCCATTGCTTACATGGAGGCCCGTTTTCGGAGCGTCCAACCAGAGCAAAATCTCTGTCTTTGAGGAGTCCAGCAACCTGTCACATCAGATATACACCTCACGGTTAGTAACTGTTTCATACAGCAAAGTCTGTAGCCAATGTCTTGCAATTTAGGCAACGACTTAATGTGAAATGTGTGATTTTGTCGTAGGATGTCCTTACAGGGAACGGTTCAGCCCCCTCCTGGATAACAAAACCCTCTATGAGGTGGGTGAGAACTTGAGGTTTGACCACTGCCTGTGGAACAGGCGCTCTGTCTTTGTCCCCATGCCCAACTCTTGGCAGTGGCAGTTGTAAGGACAGGGTGGGAGGTGATGAGAATGCAGTGGTTACAGGAGGAGCTACAGCCAGGAAACAAAAGGTATAGTTTAATGTTTACACCATTCATGTTATTCTAATAATGATTAATGCTTAGTTTGGAAAAGAAAAATGACATACCCGAGTCCTTTGTAGGGGCAGGGGATAAGGGAGGAGCAGAGTCTTTCACGGCAGAGTCTGATGACTCTGTCACCATCTCGCTCGATGCATCACTGTCAGATTTTCGCTTTAGGGAGCCAATGGCAGGCTTCGTCTGATTGTAAGCGAGAAAAAGCAACTGTATTAAGATTCCCATTTACTCCAAATCAAACCAGTGGCAGTCTGTACATTCTTTAAGTGGTTATTAATCTTACCATAGCACAGTTACTGGACACTGTGTTAATATTCCCACTAGCGGTGCTTTCCTGGGCTGTGCCACTTCGTGCCTGTGCCAGGGCCACAGCGTGGGTGCTTCCTGCTGAGCCCTGTCTGGCTCCCACAAGCTGCACAGGGATGTGGGGAGGGTTGTGCGCCCCAGCTGTGGCCTGGCTGTTGCTAGGGGGTGCTGGGAGAATGGGAGGTGGGTGTCTCGGAGGCAACTGCACAGGTAAACGGTGCCCCTGAGCTGTCTTGGGCTGGATAGGCACAGGGCCTTTGTCTGCAGTAGTGTTGGCCTGTTGTAGTGGCTGCACCACCAGAGTCTGCGCGTTGACGTTGGCTTTTGGGGTCACTGAGCCGATGGGGTAGCCCTGGGTGGAGGTAGGAACACTTGAAGTGGGCACCAAGATCACAGGGGAAGCAGAGGAGGACAGGAGGAGCTGGGAGAGAGGGAGTGCTGTGGAGGAGGTGGAGGAGGGGGCTACAGAAGCAGCAGGGGTGACAGCCATGGCCTGATTCCCAGTTTTTACAGTCATGGCATTGGCAGTGGACTGCTGAGCAAAATTAGGTTTGACTATTTGTTGTTGCTGTTGTGGTTGAATTTGCTGCTGTTGGGTCGTCTGGGAGAAAGTCTGCTGCTGCTGAGTGAGAGAAAAGCCGGCACCATCTTTCCTCTCTGGGAGCTCAGATTTGACCGCAACTGCTCTGGAAGCGGAAGCACAATGAAGAGCCAGATTCTGCACCTATGACATTTAAGAAACCAGTATTTAAGAAAAAGCATTTTAAAACTAAATTTGAAGACTGCATGGCTTTAATAGCTCAAACTTAATATGACAGTTACATAACAGTACTCAAACCTGATCATTGTCAGACTGGGCACTGACAGTGGTAGGAGCAGCTTCATGCTGTTGCTGCTGTGACTGTTGCTGCTGTTGCTGTTGCTGAGGCTGTGTTTGAGCCACTGTTGCAACAGTCGCTGTACCACCAGGCATAAAGATGAGCTGGGAAGCAAGTGGAGCCCTAAGAGAGCGGTTGACCTATGTAAGGAACAAGGTAAATGATCAGTGTTGTCAACAGCAAATAATTAAGGAAATTACTTCTTAACTTCAATGACTACTTAATGACATGCTACCCGTTCTGATACTAACAGTTAAAGCACTTCTTCTCTAAAATGTCTTTCAAACACTTAGTATCACTGTAGTACTCTAAAGGATCACCAAATCAGCAAGCTTTTTTACAAACTGAATATAGGTTAAAAATCATTACATGACACAATTATTGACACATGAGCAATGTCCACTCCTTTGTTTAATTATTGCAAAAATAAAGTCATGACCATTTCAAACATACCCTTAGATACATCTGCCCCTGTCCTGCTGAGTTTCCACCCAGCAACACTGACTGGTTGAGCGCAGGAGTTGTTGCAGATGTGGCGGGGCCATGGGGACGGGGATTACTCATTGTCCCTGCTGCAGATGTAGTACTAAGGTTGACCTAGGAGGAAGAGAAAATTGCATACATTTTAATCAAATATCGTAAATAAGACATTTAATTCATTATTCCAAAATAACTGGCATAAAAACTTACAGTGGTAGGTGCCTGGGACATGCTGTTACTTGGGGTACTGGACTGGCGACTAGCTGCAAGAGTGGCCTGGTTTGAAGACAAATTACATAGATGGGGTCTGATTGTTGTGCTAACCATATTTTCAACGTACCTGTATTTTCATGTCATGATATGGTTACCTGTTGCACTGCAGCCAAGTTATGGAGCTGAGCACTATTGATCTGCTGCTGCAGCACGAGCTGCTGGAAGTACTGAGCTGCATTTGGCTGCCTTTGCAGAGCTTGAAGAGCCTGTAGACAGACACACACATTGATGTTTATATGTTATAATCATCACGACTTTTAACAATTTCTTCAAAAACACATACTCTCACCTGTACAGCCTGTCGCTCGTATAAGGACATGTGGGCTATCTGGGGTGTACGGGAATTCCCACTTGTCTGAGGATTTCCATTTGTGGTACTTGTGTTTTGGTCTTCGCCTCCATCCATGTTTGCTGCACAAAATCAAAAGTTGTGACAAAGATGTGTGTAGTGTATACCCAACAAATACTTGATAAAATACAAATACAACAAATACTGAAAACATACTTATTTCCAGGACACTCGCTAAAAATTTAAACATAGTAACAGTAAGTCAAACAAATTCAAACATCCTATTACTCTAATCACCAGCAATTATAGCTCGAGTACATAATTAAAAATCAAGCTTTCAAGCGACCACAGGCCCTTTTGGCACAGATCGGGTATGAAATCATATGAAAACGCTATGGTCCACTTCTCCCTCAAAGTTTCCACTAGCAGGATTATTCTATATGAACACAGGTGCCTAAAATGAGTCTAATAGAGAGGAATCAGATCTCCTCTGGACTGAGATTTATGTACACCTGATTACGGCAGATGTTATCACAGCTCGGCCACTGATTGGGGGGTTGTTGTATTTACTTTAACCGACCGGTTGTCAACATGATGGATGAATACGAGAGAAGGAACATGGAGGAAAGAGAAAAAACACCAAGTAAGACAGTCAGAAAGGCTGTGGCTTACTATAACAGATTTTGCTAGTTAGCGATCATAGCTAACTAGTGATGCCGTTACTACAACATATTGACGTTTGAAAGCGGGTTGGAAAAAATGAGAAGTTTGAAATGAAAAGTAAAGAGCCGTTACAATGATGCTAACACGAAGGTTATCTGGTTTGAAAAACAACGTTAGTTAAAAAGGCTAACTAACTAGCAGAACTAATAGACATAAAGGTAGTATCTATCCGGCTCTTGCCTCGGCAAAAATCAACGCTTAGTGATTGATATGATTGCTAAAAGTACCTTACCCTGATATTTTGTCCCTTTCTCCAATGCACCCTGAGAAATTTATGCCGTAATCTTGATTTATTCTGCAGACAACGGTATCTCCTCTTAAGGTTTTGCCTCCAATTTAACCCCGCCCCTACACTTCTGTTTCTTCTTCGTGCATATTATTGGCAGCTTGCTAACTAATGTTAGAGCAAAACACGTTTGGTGGCCGTGTGCATAGATATGCGTGTGGTTCCTCTTCTTCTTTGACATGTGACGGCGGCCGGCATCCATGAAGTTGCTTTACTGCCCCCCTCAGGTTTAGTTCGCGCCCCCGTCATCCGTAGAAAACTAAATAATTTATAACTTTAATCATTTCTATGCGTCGCCACAGTTTATGCGATGTTATATTTTATTTGTAAACAGAACATTATTGTCACTATCCATTGTTGTATACCCAATAATCTTCACTATGTAAAAGGTATTTCTCATAGTGTGACTCCTGTTGTTTATTAAGCAAAGGATAACTAAATCAGCAATCCATGTTTTCTGTTTCAGTGTTTTTGATGCTTAAGGCTTAAAAATATTCTGAATCATTTATCTTATGTATCACTACAAACCATAAATATAGTAATATAGAGATACAGTGTATGAAATGTTTTTATTAAAACTTTTTTTATCCATTGAAATTTCAAAGATGAGTGGACTTTGTCATTACACTAGGTAAAAGTAAACTTAAAAACACTTTTCATATTTTATTTTCAATGCAATCAAACAAACAGAACGGTGTGTGGTTGGGAGTCCTCCAAAGCGTTATATTTATCTAAAGTCTGTTCAGTTCACTTTCAACACAAATGTAACCATTCCGACTAGCTCTTCATACAGAATATTATTCACTGAATCAAGGATAATAAACACAAAAAGCAAATGATAGTCACAAAGTGCTCACACTGACAGTAACCTGGCTCACTGACACCTTCTATCTCTTCTTAGCAGCATTAATTATTTCAATTCATGTATGAAATAATATTACAAACTTCCTTATTATCCTCAATTATTTGCAACATTTTACAGCTCTGTTATATTGACATGGGAGAATTAGAGATTAAGTGCTTTCATTGCCACCTTATAACAAAGCAATCTGATATTCAAACACTGGGTAGTCAAACCAGTTAAATACTTGATTGGGGACGTTAGTATTGTGCAGTATTAGTTAATTCATTCTATGAAAAATACATATTCTACAGGTAAAAACATTATTTTTCAAAATCATAACTTAAGAATAGTAGAATTTATCTATAAATCACTTCTTCACTGGACTGAATATGTGATGGATTAGGCACATTCATTTTTGTGCACTGTGTACTCATGATACTGAGAGCAAAAATTGAGAGGATGTTTAGTTACAGCCATCAAGGTCAGATTTCACTCAGGTAAGCTACAATACTGAGCCTTTCATATTGCCTTTTAGATGTAGAAGGTTTTCCCTTTGTGGAAAAAAGAAACTACAACTTGAATTAATTCACTCTTGGGTTTATCCAGTGATTTCTATGTGTTCAACAATGCTGCACAGTCACAGAACTTAAAATGTAGCTTTCAAATTCTCAAATTTTTAAAACCAAACTATTAAAGCCAGATTACCAAGCGAACGCACTTGTGCGTTTTCAGAGCACAACCAGAATCCCCAGAACAGCTAACTGCACAAATTACAAAAGACATCAATAACTAGCCAAGCAGAAAACCATAAGCAACAGATCATTAGGATGTCTCTCAACATCTACCTTTTTTCAGATTTCCATGAAAGACATGGCAGTCTTTATTGTCACTTTGCAGTCTTATTATTATTATCAAACAATAATCTTGAAATGCATGGTTTCGATAGAAGACAAGTCTGTCAGAACTGTGAGTAACAACCCTCATATTTATGGACAAGATCATCAGTAGTTGCCGAAGGCACAAGGCTGAACTAAGCGTGAGCAGGTCCTGAACCAGCAAGCAATAACAGGCTTGTGTGAAGCAGAAATTTCATCTAACCTGTGAAAGCGTAAACTGTGTCACACAGTAAAAAAAAATCTGTCCCATTTCTGACATATTGAGGTCACATTGGTAGTAAGTGGTCATCTCTCTCTTCTGGCTCTTCCTCCAAATTCTCTTGGTCCACTCCTCTGTATGCTGAGGCCTCCTCTCGATTTCGTGACCGGCACACAAAGTCACACCCATCCTGTAAAGAGGACGTAAAGTTTCTGAGAAACTGAATGAAACAAAACAGTCACATGTATCTGACATAATTCCTGATTGCATTTATCGAATGACTCAGGCTTACTGCAGAGAGGTTGCCAACTTCTGCCCAGAAAGCATAATTGGGAAATTGCTCCATCCCTTTGGCTCCAACTATCAGCCGCTGGTAGAGGAAACCTCCAATGAGGTACACAGCCAAAAGACAAAACCCACTGAAAAAGAAAGTGGAAATTATCATTGGCCCTTTACAAGATTACCCTCCAACATTATGGATTTTTACAAGCTTTATATACACACATGATGAGTAAAATGGAGCCAGGGCTGAGCTTGGACTCAAGAGCTGGGCACACTGCACTGGAGTCCATCTTAAACAGGTAAAAACAATCTTGCTCTCTCTCCCTCTCCTCCAGAGGCACCTCAAGGTGGCCCTAGATGACAGAGTGAGTTACTTAAAACTGTCCAGTAGATTTGTTCCCTAAATATGATAATCTAAACACCATGTGTATTCCTTGTACCAGGTCGGTCTTTCTGTTGCAAGAGAACATAATGAATGCTTTCCTCTTTTCCTTGGAGCAATGGGTATCATATGCTTCACCATCCTTGTAGATCAACATCACCCAGTCACCTGGAAAGGCAAGGAAATGTCAAAACAGATACAATACTTAAAAAGGTGGACTGTGCGATCCTGCATGGTTTCAACGTGATTTCATTTTTGTCTCACAATTTTGTGAAATGTATTTGTAGAGACTTACTTCCTCCAATGGCTTGTGTGGCATTATACCTCCCAATCACAGTTATCTTTCCAGCTTCCTTGCTGTTCAACTGAATAACCCCAGCACCTGGAGCACCTCCTGCATCCCCACACACCTGGAATGTATATGTGTAACTCTCTTCTTTGTCCTTGACCTCTACTGTAAAGCTGTCAAATGAAAACAAACTGGAGTTAAAAAGAAACTCATTGAAAAATAGATACACAAATATGTAAGGCAGAGTCAACACTGAATGCCACAGGATTTACATAAATTACAATTATTCTCAGTGCCAGGTTACATAGTCAGTTGGTGCTTTCAAAATGACAAAACAATCTATTGCCATATGACTGAAAGGATATTACAAGTATACTGTTGATTCATTTCTTACTTCTTATGGGTGAGTGGCTCAAGTCGACTGAGAACGTTCCAGTCTGATTTAGAGTCATAGAGCAATTTACAGTTTTTGATGCCCTCAGCAGCATAGGCCACACTTCCATTAAGGACTAGCTGAAGTACCAGCATCCGCAGTAGGAAGTGTCTTCTATTGGGACAGTGAAAGACCTGGAATAGATGTTTCAAAAATGATGTCATTTATTTTTCTAGAAACAGCCTGGATGAATCTAATATCATTCAGTTGACATTAGGACTGAACAAAATGACTATGTGTACTGTGAAACCATATTAACTATATACCCCCATTGCATATCTATATAAGTGTAATCAATTTGGTCATTTGTGAATTTAAAAAAGCCAAACTCCAGCTCTTTCTCAAATGTGATAGTTTGCGTTTCTGTCGTATATGATATCACTCAAAGAGCTTTAATTTCAGTGCTGAAACCTCAAATAATAATCCATTTATTCTATTTTACAGTTAATCAACGAATTTCTATTTATTTATTGCTTAATAAATAAAACGACTAGATACGCAAAGTTATATTAATGATTAGAAGCAACACGTGCGGTTAAATGCCTCATATATCAAAAAGGAAAAGAAATACCGGCATGATAAGAGAAAAAAAACTATTAATAGTGTTAGTAAACGTTGCTACATCTAAGGACAAAACTGAATACCATTTCAACTAATCGTGAAAAACTGTGGAGGTTGTGAAACTACATTTACATGTGCATGTGCAATATCTTTTCTTCATGAGGACATAAGTTTTTTCTGACTTAACACAGTCAGTTAAAACTCTGCTATTGTCTTCACAGTGCACCTACCTTCATGACCTCTCCCACTGTGAAAGAATATGAAAAGCTGTTAGTAAGCTGCTGATGAACAGAAGAGCTGACAGCTAAGTTGACTGTTGTAGCCAGCAGAAGATGTAGTGAGCTTCCTAAACGCTGTTGTCGCTTCCTGGTTGACTTTAACAGCAATGTTAGCTCCTTTTTAGTGATTCGGATTAGATAAAGTAAACCTGAACGAGGTCAGGAGTTTTGAATATAAACGTCTTTAGCAGCGCGCTTCTCTTTAATATATCTTAAACGTGCTTTGCCCGAAAATGTAACCGGTTGATAGCCAAGAAGCTAACAGGCTACATACAACAGCGTACTGCGGAAGTGAAACTCAAACACACGCGCGCGCGGGCACGCGCATACACACGCACACAGACTGAGAGACAGAGTCATGTGACTGCTCAAATGCGGCGCCACCAATGAGCTGCAGATGAATCGGCACGTCCTGCATCAGCTGACCTGAGAGCTGCACAGTTCAATGTGACTGGGTAAAATATAGACTATGTAGAAAAACAAAAGTGAAAAATAAATTATGCTCGGTGCCTGAACGCTGTAGTAAGGCATAAGTGTTTCTGTGTGTTGACCTGTCGTATAAGGACGGGATATAGGGACACATGTTTCCACAGGAGGAAATCTTCCATAAATTTCCCTTTATTTTATATTGGAAAAATAGGAAATAGTATAAATACTATTTTGTTTACAGCTGGCCATGGTGATGGTGCATACCACACAGATGTGACCCACATGGTGCTGCTTGTTAGGGGGATCAACAAAGTCAGCATGATTCATCATCTATTGAACATTGATGTCTCAACATTTGCAGTCCTATTGGTATTTGTACTATTTTTACAGCCTGAATAAAAAAAAAATGACTAAATGTCTTTTATGCTATAATGCTACAACAAGTTAGCATCACCTAAAAAATTTAACTTTAAGTTTGATTAAACTCGATATAGGTAAGTTTACCTTGTGATATGTAAATGATTTGTTTTCTCATCAGCTTGTTTTAGTTGAACTTATGTCTCAAAGACATGTGCGGCAGTTGGTTTCCATCTGCATTAGTTCACCGCAGACCTCAGACCATGAACACAGCCTGATTCACACAGAGCATACGCTGCGGTATTATTTTGTACTTTTCCGTTTAACTGGGACATACCTTCAGTTTGCATGATCCAATAAAACGTTGACTAGTCTTTGTGTAGTGTGTTTTACTTTGGAGCAGTGCCTGATAATTCAGAAAAATCATAACTCCTGATAATGTAACTATTACTTTTATTGACTATTTACAACAAGGACCAAATTGGGAAACAATATTGAACTTAAATATGTAATCATTGAATTGTGAGGTTGGGTTGTTATGTTAAATATCTAATTTTTCCCACCAAACTAAACAGCAGCCTCCACAATGACCATAATGACAATTTAACGACTTAATAACACACTTTTTAACAAAAATAAAACATTACAACCTTCAAGTAGGTTGGAGTTATTGCTAGACTGTTTTATTTAACTGCCTTAGGTTTACTTTGTATTTACTTTGTACTTTGTATATCAAGTTTCCTGGCAACCTACTGGAGTCAATAGCAAGTATGTTAAAGTTATAACTTACGTGTAGAAAGCTGTTGAAAACAAAAAGTGTTACTGATATTTAGATCTATGAGTGAAGATCATAAGCAGTTCTGCCTTTGCCTTTTGGTTGTTGCTGTGGTTTAAGAAACAATTTAAATTTCTAGCTTATGTGAAAGAGCTAGTTCATTTACATTTCAGTACATTTACAGTACATTTCAATTGCAGATGTGCAACAACATTAGCTTTACCACCCCCAACTGGTGCAAATACAGGAGTCAGTCAATACAATATAAAATTTGCAAAATATTACATAATGCCTTATACTTAACTTAACTGGGATATGCTCCACAACCCAGCAAATGGTAAAAGGTATGCAACTTTAATAAAAAGTTTAGATACAGTAAATGTAAAGGTGAGGAAAACTCTGAGGAATAAAAATGGGGTGCAGTAACACAAGGAAACAATTAAAGTGATCACAGTTTCGTCTTTTTGTCTATTCAGCAATGCTAATGAGATGGAGTGGTGGGAACCATTTATCTCAGGTCACAGTCGTCAATCAGCATAGTAAAGCACTAAAAGAAATGATTCACATATGACCACTGTAGGCTAATGTCCCTTCCTTGGTTTCCTCCTCTGTGATTGCTTCAGCTTGTTCGTTTTCTTTCTCAATAATATGGGTTTTCCTTTCTTTCTCCTTTTTACCACCCCTGAAGGGACGTACAGAAGTTTTTTATGGGCTTCTGTTTGCTCTCCTTCGGTGTATATTCTCTGTCTCTTCCTCCCCTCCCCCACTCTCCCTTGTAGCCCTTGCCTTACCTGGCTGTGTATGTTGCTCAGACACACCCGGCTACTTGATATCAACCAATAGCTGCTCCTAGAAAGACACACCAGGGAAGTGTTCTTCCTGTATTTCGTCAGAGAAGAATGGGGCAGAAGAAAGGAGAGAGTTGTGTACTTGCTTTTGCCAAAGGGTGGGGGGGTCCACACAGACGGCCCCGTTGTCCGTATAGCAAGGTGGAAAAAGTACTGAAGTAGTGTACTCAGCTGGCTTTAGTTTGATTTATGTGAGATCTTAACGTTGTGAAACAGCGACTCAGAGGACAAGACAGAGAAAAGGAGGAGGGGAAAGAAAAGTGTCAATCTGTTGAGACTTGTTTGGGAATTTGGAGTAGGGGAGGTGGGGAGAGACTGAGAGCTAGTAGCAAGAGGGAAAAGCAAGGAGAGCTCAGGCGTAAACATTAAGCTTTTTTACAAGCGGTTAATTAGTGTGAGTGAAGGAAAACAGGTATTTTCTGAGTTATTCAAAAAAAGAGAGAGAGAAGCTGTTGTCGTGACCAGATGATGTGAAAACATGGAATGATTTCTGATGTGTTTTGTAACCCCATGCTCTTGAGCTGAGCGGGACTGGAGGGGAGTACTGGATCTCCCCAGGAAACCACACAGGTGAGTTCCTTCAGTTTTGGTGTGGATTTCAGATGAATTCTTCTGTAGATTGCTGCTTCTGGTTTGAACACAGATTGAGGTCGGACTTAGTTGTGGTTTACATGTTACATGCCATGCCTATGTGTCACAGGCCCTCGCTTTCTGAAAGACTTCTTTTGGTATGCTGTGCTTTGCAGGTCTGTGTTGCATTCTCAAATAACTGTAAGCGAGTGTCAACGCCTGTCTTTTTTTTTACAGTTTTACTGGAATCTTTTTTACTAAAGATATTGTACTGTTAGATTTAGGGCTTTACAACTCACATGGCTGTGAGTTTGGAATTAGCCATATTCATTTATGGTATTTTTGACAAACTAATAAAACAAGTGCTAATTCAGGTAAATCTATGTAGAAGTCTGAATTTTTCCAAAGTAACAAAGTGACTATGTATATTCGACAAATTTTCAAAATATAGTGATATACATCTATCTGTTTTTTGTTTAATTATCAATTATTATCAATGATATATGTCCTTGAAAATGCATGATTAGAGCTGTCACATTTCTTAACTGGTGAGTGTTACTGTTTTCCAGATTTTCCATATTATGGTACAATGGGGACCAAAAGGCCCAGCTGCACCCTCTTTGACACTTTATCTAACATAAACATGTCTGACCGCAAGCTTCAGCCAGGTGGAAAAATCTCCCGGGATCCAAGTCCCAGGCCAGCGATGACTGCCCAGTCGGAGCGAGACAGAGACGGCCGCCGAGAGGACGACAGGAGGAGGGAGACAGATATGGAGAAAATTAGAGACAAACCAAGATATAAAGATACTGAGCCACGATACAACGAAATAGTCCCTGCATCCAGGATAAGAGAAGGAGAAAGGGAATGGAGAGAGAGAGACAGGAGGCAAGAGGACGACAGAGGCAGAAACAGTCGTCCACTTTCAAATGTAGAGAAGGACATGGAGCAAGCGTCGGAAAGAGAGATGAAGAAAGGCGACACGTTTCCTAGAACGAGGAAAAAAAGCGCAGAACGTGGTATAAAAATGAGTTCAATGGCAGAGGCTGATGAAGACGGGCGGCAGAGAGACAGGCCAAGGCAGATTGAGACGGACGACAAGGAGAGAGTTAAGACATGGCAGGCAGAGAGGTACAGATCGGGGGAAAGAGATGTTATCAGAGCCAGGGCAAAGGAAGAGCAGAAAAGGAGTGGGGGAAGACCTGTGGAAGATGAGAAAGCGAGACACAGGGAGAGATACCGCGAGTTTGACACTGGTTTTCGAGACAGGGGCAGAGACGTGGGAGATACGTGGGACAGGAGAGAAGGAGACGCAGCAAGAATGAGACAAAAACCAAGGCCTAACATGGGAGAGAGGGGGACAAAGAGAAGCTCCCCGAGACGAAGAGACAGAGAGGTCTACTCAAATAGGAAGGAGAGGGAACAGGGACAGAGGACAGGGGGGAGGAGGGACACCAGAAGTGAAGGAGACAGTGATGAGAGAGAGCTGAGGAGGGAAAGAATGAGGGACAGAGAGAGGGATGAGTTGATGCATCAACACAGCAGAAGCGAGGGGGACAGCGCGGGCAAAAGAGTGCGGGACAGGGATGAAAATAGGCAGGGATACAGAGAAGAGGACAGGCAGAGGTACAGGGACAGGGAACGAGACGTGGACAGGGAAAGGGAACGAGATGTGGACAGATCTAGGAGGAGAGGAGTGGAGAAGGACAAGGACAGGTACAGAGAGGCCGACAGGAGAGCAGCAAGGGAGGGAGAGCGATGGAAAGAAAGTGGGAGAGACCTGAAGGACGATAGAGTGTGGTCAAAGGACAGGAGAGAGGAGGTCACATACAGAGAGTATGAGCAGAGGAGGGACAGGGAGAGGAAGGATAGAGAGCTCGAACCCAGGTGGGACGACACAACGGGCAGAAGCAGCCGGTCCCAAAACAAGACGGCGCCTACAGCGTCGCCCCGATCCAAGAGCAGTGGAGAGTGGAGCAGCGACATGGACAGTGAGACTAGATATAAAAGAGGCAAAGACAGCTATGAAGAGAGGGAATCAGGGAGAGAGAGCGAAAGAGATGCGGACGAGCGGAGAGATGCAGAAAGAGCCGACGACAAAAGTCGCGAAAGACTAGAGAGAGATGGGGGAGAAATGGGAAGTGTGCCAGAACAGAGGAGGATGTGGTTAGAGCCGCAGAGGGGTAAGAATAGTGAAGAAGAATTTGTAGCCAGAGAGCGACACACGAGGCGGAAAGAGAAGAGGAGAGAAGAAGACAGGAGTGTGGTGTCACAGGCAGAGTGGGGAGGAGAGGTGCAACAAGTAAAAGAGGAACCCAGCGAGACAAACCTCGACCAAAGCCATGCAGGGAGAGATGAGTACAGGAGAGACATGGAGCAGGAGACAGAGGGTGTGAGTGTAGATGAAGAGGCAGCGCAGGTCTGGAGAGAATCAGACAAAGGAGGGAAAGAATATATGTCGGACAGCAGTGGTGGGACAGACAGAAGCTGGCGGAGGGATGCAGAGGGGGCGAACACAACAGATAACACAGAGGAGAGTGACGGGGAGGAAGAGAGTAGGAGGGATTATTTGAGCCACTCCAAGAATGGAGAAGGAAGGAAATCAGGATGGAAGCAAGAGAGAGATAGCATGCTGTCAGGAGAGGATGGTTTTGTGACCCTGTCCAGTGGCGGAGATGAAGAGGACGAGAGAGAGGCCGATGAAGATGAGGAGTTTGAGGACTGTCAGGAGTTCTGGGAAGGTGAAGTTGAATGTGGCCGCTCCTCACCTGCTGGCTTCAAGGGCTATGATGGAGATAAGGAGAGGGAAGGGGAGTGGACAATGGGCAAGGAGGAGGCAGTAGATCAAGAGGAAGAGTGGAGGGAAAAGCAGCCAAAGTACGTCTTCTGTGTGATTGGGCAAACTTTACCCCGGTCAAATCCTGGTGACAAGTCACCGCCAAGAGTCGACGAGATGCAAGGTGTCGAAAGAGGAAACCCAAATATAGAAAAATGTCATCCTGACAGTGATGATGTCACACAACAACCTCAGAACTACCAGCATGCAACACCTAGTAGCAAGGCTGAATACCCTTGCATCAGCACTCAGGAAGACAAGAGTGAGTATGACATGCCAAGCGACGAGCAAGTCGCAATAGGCAACAGAACTGAAGTTGTCATGAGATATATGTCGTCTTCAGAGCATCAAGACACAGAGGCTGGAGAGGGAAGAAGAAGCAAGGAGGAGGAAAACCCGTATGATGAAATAGGGCAGATTAAAAGAGACTCACAAACTGAAAGACTCCTCGTTGAATGGAGAGAGAAAAACAAAGAATTGGTTGATAGAGGAAGAGAGGACCTCTCTTCAGTACCTTATGGGCTGAACTTTGAACAAATCCAACCCATCCTGGACGAGTTAAACACGGGAGCCATGAGTCCAGAAGAGGTGGAGGCCATTCGAATCCGTCTGAGCGGGGCGTGGAGCATGTCTGAGGAGCCAAAGCGGCATTCCCAAGCCCCCCACCTCAAATGGGCCAAAAATGTGGTCCGCGAGATCCTGGGACAGTCAGAGGAAAAGACTGTGGATGAACCAAGCTCGGAGGAACAAGGAGCCCAAACGGTCAAGCAGCCGGAGACAGCAGTCAAGGATGACAAACAGCAGGGGGAGCTTTCACAAAGGACTGGAGAGTTTCCTGTTGTTGAGATGCCAACAATCGAAGTGCTCTCTGAGGCGGAGGAGGGAGAACTGTTTGAAATGGTGGGACTGAGAGGTATGCGACAAAGCCACGCTGACATGCATGCTGACCAATACACAGCTATGCATGATAACACACCCACACACACTCATAAAGACACACTGTTAGACACTGACGGGAAGGAGGATCTCACTATGGACAAAGAGACTGATCCCTCTGGTCACCCTCAGCTAGAAAAGGCAGATGTAGTGGTGAAAATGACTCAAGGGGGAGGCGATGAGGTTGTGTTATCCGAAACAGAAGTAGAAAAAAGCAGACAGAGAGAAGTGGAGATGTTTCTATCCGTGAGTAACACGTTGTACAAGCCTAACAGCTGCCCCATTCTTAATTATGAATGCGGGTCTGACCTCCTCGCACCCTCCACAGAGGGTGAGAGCCAGGAGGAGGGCGACAGAACGGGTGAAAGCGAGGAGGAAAGGGAGGGAGGGGAGGATGAGGAGAGGGCTACTGCAGTGGAGGTGGGAAAGGCAAGAGTAGGTGAGGGAACTGAAGTAGACAGCAGCGGGGGAGAGGTGGTCGTAGACAAGCAAACAGGAGGTACTCTGACAAGCACCTGCAGTTTCCGAGATTTGGGTCCCAAGGCTCGAAGCCGAAGGAGGGGGATCCGTAAAACCACTCAAAGAAGAAAGTCAGAGCTTGTAGAAGTGGAAGAGGAGGAAGGTGTTGGTGTCGGAAGAGATCGCAGAACCAGAATTTTCTCTGCAACAGGTAAAGACAGATGACTGAGGATTTAAACACTAGTTGTCCGTCATGATATTTCAAGAAGGCACTTCATGCCACCTTTCCTACTTTTTAATTTGGTCTGGTTTTCACCAGACATCATTACATATTATCTTTTTATCAGTTCTTTCATTTTCCATGCAGAGGAAAACCCCCCTGTGTGATTTCCTTTGTTCGTCTAGTCATATCGCTGGTTTGCTGTCTGAGACTGTCTTGCATCATATTGTGTTCGTCAACCAAAAAACCTAAGGCGGTGTGCTTGCACGCTAATCGGAACACATCACATTACCTTTGGGGGGGGTTCTGCGTCACAGTTATTTGGTAGCAGGTAGTGGGTGGAGATATGTGGAGGTGGAGAGAGCTAAAAGACTTTGGTTAATCCAGCTTTGAGACACAACACGAGACGATTCAGAAAGACACTGATCTCTTCATTCTTCATTTGGAAGGAATACTATTTTTAAAACGACTATTTATTTATTTATTTATTTTTGTGTTTTGTTTGCGTTTATTTTTCCATTCATCCAAATGGTCAAAGTGATCGATTAGTTAAATCATTTGGAGTATAGTGTAGTGGTATGAAAGATATGTTGTTGTATTGTGCTTCTACAAATGAATATTATTTCATTTTAGACGATGAGGATGATCGAAGCAAAAGTTGGGGAGAGGTCGATCTAAGGTGAGCGAAACAACTGCACATGGTCGTGCAAATGTGTTCATGTTTATTCTATTATCTCTTATTCTACTCTTCCACTACACATGTGTTGCTTTTCTTTTGCTTTTCTGTTGTTTAATAAACTAATGTTTAATTAGTTACTAAGTTACAAAACTAATCATTTCAAATTTATACATTTAGATTTTGTGTCCCTGGTGTGAAAAGCTATAAAGGTTTAGTTCAGTGATGCTATTATGTGTTTGCAGGAAGGTCAGTGAAATCACTTGACATAATCCTGCGGTTGTAATACAAATGTTCCTTATTAAAATGTGTCTTCCTCTAGGAATGTTTTGGAAACCCTCACCAGAAGGAAAAGGAATTCAAGATTTTTTAGTGAGTATCACGGTTCTTCATTTATTTTTTGCTGAATTTATTAACTAGTTTTAACACTTTAGTGACAAATCAAAGACATTATCTTTATACATGCTTATTTTCTTAATTTGTACACATACTACACAACAGTTTTGTTTCAGACTAAACAGTCAGACAGATTTTTAGAAAGGGCAATGTGGGCGACAGTGACGCATCTTTAGATCATATCATCTCCCACCCTGCCCAGGAAAAGCATGATGCAGTGGCGCACTTCCTTTTAAAATGTGCGTGATTCATCGACTGTCGAGCAAAGCGCCACTAAGTGTTTATCCCCTATTCAAAACCGTTGGCCGTTTTGACGGCACTTAAGAAATAATGTTTCAAGTCTAAAATGGCAGCAGCTCTTTGAGCCAGTGATTGATATTGCGTATGTGCGGTGCGCAGCCTGTGCGTCAGTGCACGCCACAGACAGGTTTCTGCAAGTATTCATATCTTCTGACTGGAGGGGAAAACAGCTGCTGCTGTTACTTTGCATTCTGACAAGTACGTGTAAAAGGAATGCTGAATGCAAACAACTCGGGCTAACTTGGCTCTCTTGTTTACTTTTCTTTGCTTCCTGTGTTTTTCTCAACCTTCTTTTTCTCTCGCTCCTTCCTCTCTGTCCTTCTCCATCTATGTCACTTCCTCTGTGTTGCTTACAGATGCTGCTCAGCTCTACCAGCAGTACAGTGAGGCCGCACAGAACATTGAGATCCTGCGCCAGGCTCGCTCTGATGTCCCGTCTGTGAGCGAGAGCACCTGTCGCTCCCCTGCTCCCTCGCCACCTCCGGCCCGCAGGCCGCTGCCCCCTCTACCTCCTGTTCCACATCCCCACTCGTTGTCCCACACAGGCTCCATCACCAGCGTCAAAAGCCTGCCTCTTCCAGAGCCGCGAAAGAGCGACGGCAGGCCTTCGTCTCCGCGTCTGTCCCTCTCGCTCACACAGTCGGCCACACTGTGGCAGGAACTGCCGGGGGTCAGGAACAGCAGGGAACTGGAAGAGCTCACAGGGGACCAGAGGCGACTACAGGAGGTAACGCATGCTCTCACTGCAAAAGAGTCGAGTCGACATTTCGTGGCATTCAATTCCTCATGCACCACGTCTGAATAATTTGTCCTCCTCATCCTTTGACTTAATTTGAGGCAGTGACACTGGGGCCATTAACTCTCCAGTAAATAAAGTGCCGACCTGAAGTTTCTTGCTATTTACTGTTACTGAAAGAGATTCAGTCTAATCCCTATGAGGCAAATTGCAATTTGTGGATATGGGCTATACAAATAAAATTTGATTGATTGACTGATAATCAAAACCTCATGATAACAGTTACTTTGATAAGTGTGGATTTGGCCTTACTTCCCTAATAACACTTTCGTCACTAGATTTAGATCGTGATTACATTAAAAAATTTGTATAGAACATTTAAAATGGTATTTTCTATTTAAAATAAAGATTAGGCAATGTTAGAATTTCTCAGTCTGCAGGCTTGTAATTGATGCAATGGAAATTTCCCAGAACAACATTCCTATGTCAAAGACCCCTTTTGTTTCCATTTTCCTTCAGCATTTACGTGTTTAACGAGCAAGAACTGCATTGTCTGACGTTTTTAAAGTAAACATTACCACATTAAGTCACTGACATCCTTGTGCTTGTTTAACACTTGGGTTGATCAGACTTCAGGCGTCGTCACACATCTGTTGCTTCTCCGCTACTTCTGGGAACTCGCATGACTACATGAATCAGTTTCTTGTTGTTATTACTTAACACCTCAGACTACCAAATATCACGTATCCTGACTTGCCACATCTTGGTATAATTCCCTCCCTCTATGGCTCTTTCTCTGGAATAGTCGTGTCCCCTGCCAGAAAATGCGATTGCATAATTATGTTTCTCTGACGCTGTAGGTGTTTGCATGTAAACTTTGAAACAGATGTGTGTCTCAACTGGAACACTTCCACCTCTTGTGAAATGAATGTTCCTCTGTGCGCCAGTGTGCAGTAGACAACTCCTATATTCTGCAACTTGCTCCCTAGTGTAAGCAGTTTTCTTACACGTATCTGTCACTACTGTTTTGCTTTTCAGGTGAGATTTGAAGTAGTGACCTCAGAAGCCTCCTATTGCCGCAGTCTGGACATAGTCGTCGACCAGTTTGTCAAGTCAAAACAGCTGGGAGTGCTGTTGACCACTCAAGATAGGAACTGGCTGTTTTCCCGGCTGGCTGACGTTCGCGCCATCAGCCACAGGTCAGAGGTGTTAAATATTTATTACAACACAGTAGCTGTATCAGCTCTGGTATGGATACGCACAGCACATACACAATGTGTCCAATCTGTCGAAGACAAAAATGTAAAACTCCTTTATGATTATTGCTTTAGTTTTTTGTCAAAGCTGGAGGAGCGTATGGAGGAGGACCTCATGCACTTCACTGTGTGCGACATCATCGCTCGGCACTATCAACGCTTCAAAATGGTTTATGTGCCCTACCTCACCAACCAGTCCTATCAGGATGCTACCTACCAGAGACTCATGTAAGGCATACGATTAAGCACGTCAGTTTTTCCGTCTGTTGGAAAATCAACAATTTCCAGTTCATAAAAGCGCCAGCTATTACCTATGTTATTTTTTGTCTGTCTCTGCATTCAGTGTATTTTTTCTTTCAGGAATGAGAATCAAGCATTCAAGCGCATTGTGGAGAAGATAGAAAGGAGTCCTGTTTGTCAGAGACTTCCTCTTCGCTCCTTCCTTGTCCTTCCTTTCCAAAGGATCACAAGACTGAAGCTGCTAGTCCAGGTGTGTGGTGCTGCGCGCGCGCTCTCAGACATCGATGATTTTAAAATACCATCATTGTCTAACCTTGACATGCACACAATTTTGTTTTGTCCAGAACATTGTGAAGAGAACTACTCCAGGTACTGCAGAGGCAACACAGGCCATCAAAGCTTTGAAACTTCTGGAGAAGGTACATTATAAAACCTGTTCTACTCCACATTAATGTGGGATGGTAATATTGAAAATACTGCTGTAAAATATTTTTGTAAAATCTGTTTTTCTTTCATTTGCTTTTCTCCTTCAGCTGATTCAAGAGAGTAATGACAGCATCTCGCAGATGAAAAGCATCGAGTCCCTGGTCTCTCTTAGTGCTAAGGTGGACTTTGAGTGCAGGGTAAGTTACTGTTACACATTATGATGACATATTATGATCATGTTGTTGTATTGTTTTACAAAATGTTGTTGTCTAAAATCATTTTATCCGTTACATCGTACAACTATTTTTCAAAACAGTGTATTTATATACCATGGCGTTGATTCTGGTGTTTTACTAATGATAGTAGAAACTACAACTAAAGAAACTATTTAATTGAATGATTGCAATTAAAGCCCCTCTTACTAGCATTCTATGGAGCTGTTAACTACATCAGGGGCGTCTTCAGCAGATGTAGCAAAGGCCATCTTGGAAAAGGCTCATTTAGCACAATATAATCTATAGTTAGGTAATAATGTTTATATTAGGTAATAATTTGTGTCTGTCTGTCTCTAGACTCTTCCATTGATCAGTCAGTCTCGGAGGCTGGTGCGAGAGGGACTGGTGACCGAGCTCATAGATTTCTCCCTAAAAGACACAGAAAGGAACATCTACTTGCACCTGTTCAATGACTACTTGCTACTTTCACTACAAAAAGAGTGAGTACACAAACCTCCTTTTATTCTGGTGAGAATAATCATTTGCCAACTGGCATATTTGTGTTACGACCAACCACCTCATTTCACTTTTGTGCTTTAACTGTCTGCCGTTTCCAGAGGGGGGCGGTTTACTGTTATTGACCATTCACCGGTATCAGACCTGCGCGCAGAGAACTGCCGTGTCAAACTCCACTCTTTACAGAAGAACCTGTTTCGGCTGCACATGTCACACAAATCACTGCTGCTTAGGACTGACACACAGTAAGACCCTGAGACCGTTGCAGGAAATGTTTCTGGTCTGGTCAAATCATAAAGGCAGAAACTAAACCAGTGTTTGTTTGTTTTTTTGCTCCTCCAGGAGTGATAAGCTACGATGGATATCTGCCCTGTCTAGGCCACATCCTGAAATAGACTTCTCTGCAGCTCAAGGTAAACTCTTTATGATGGACTAGATGTTGCAAAGTGCTGAACATGAAACACAGCACATATAAATAAACGTACTGGCTATAAACGTATGTAGTACATGATACTTGAAACTTGGTCCAGCATTGCTGTGACTGTCTTAAAAAAGATATAAAGGTGCACACTACAACAAAAACAACAGCAGACTGAGGGAGACGTCAGCTGTCGGTGCATGTCTACAGAGTCTTGTATGGGCGTGTTAGGCAAAATATGTAAATAACCCCAGTGAAAGAAGTATTTGATTCTCTTGGCATTATAGAATATGTTGTGTGGCCTATATGTCTAAACACAATGGACTGTAGGTGTGACCTTTTTCTCTTTATTGTACAGATTTTCCTCAGATGCAGTGTATACGAGCGTTTGTTGGCCAGCAGCCAGATGAGCTGTCCTTAGAAAAAGCTGACATCATTCTCGTGCACCAACAAAGCAGTGACCGTAAGCTTATCACACTCCCTTATCCACAATTCCCTTCCATTATCCACTTTTTGATTACTGGACAGAATCAGCATTCAGGTGTTTGTCTTGGATTGTTTTTTTCTCACAGACTGGGTAGAGGGCACCAGACTGTCTGATCGGCATCATGGATGGGTGCCTCAGTCCCATTTGGAGAACATCAGCAACTCTAGAGTCCGACAACGCAACCTCTCAGATGCGCTGAAACTTACAAATGCCACAGCTGCTGTTTGAACTGGATGCTCAGAGTGGGATGGACAGTGGGGCATCCTGGATGCACCAGATACAATAAGACAATAGATGTCTGGAAGATGGACAATGGACATTTTGTGAATCAAATGGGAATGCTGTTGGAATGCATCTCAATGTAGCACCCTGTTTCACCCTAAGGAAAAAGATATTGTCGCAGAACAATGCCTGAACTGCTGAAATCAACCCTAAAGACATTAAGAGTGTTGTGACTGCATCAACAGCAAACAGCATTCCATGTATCATACTGAATCAATGGACACATGTTTGTAGACAGGGAAATGTTATTTTTGGAAAACATACTATTTGTGTTCCCAGTTCGAATCCCAGATCAGCTGGGGCTCTTTCTGTGAGGAGTTTGCATGTTCTCCCCATGTCTGGGTGGGTTCTCTCCCAGTAGTCTTCCTCCCACAGTCCAAAGACATGCATTCTGGGTGTGAGGTTAGTTGGAGACTAAACTGACTGCAGGTGTGAATGCCAGTGTGAATGCTTGTAAATTACCCTCAGGAGGATTAGTAGTAAAAAAGAAAAGGATGAATAGATGGATTGATGAATATTATTATTTGCGCATGCTGAACTGAATCTAATATTTGTTCTTCTGATACATATCTGGTCCTACATGCTGGAGAACTGATGGGAATCCTGCAAAAAAAACGTGCAACAAATTTTTTAATGCACAGGAACACACAAAAAGGAGATTCCAGTTCAACTCGGAATGTTGGAATAAAATCACTTGAACTTGAGAGTGAGCTGTGTCACTTTTGTATCATGAAAACTGCATTGATCGCATATGCACATTGGTAGCAGTGCTGCACGTTCGCAACGAGTTGCACGTAAGTATTGGCATGCATATGTGTACAAAGTGTTTACTGAACAATGTGAGCTGTACAGATAGGCATGCACGCAGGCACGTACTCCGGCTAAGGCGTGAACCCGGGAAGGCCTTGGTCTTTTTTCACGGCCTGCTATTGGTTATACATGCCATCAGTCAGGGGAAATTAGGGCGGTGACACGTGTAGATCGATAACATTATCCAGCCAATGGGCGTTCTACAAATCCGCCTGTCCTGCCTCCTGAATGGTCATGCTTCTCCGTCAATCTACACGATGAAATCTTATTGGTCGTAGAGACGATGGGCGGGCTCTGCTGTATTTGTTGTTTTCGTCGAGCTGGATAAGTAGGCCAGTCGACGACATCTTTGAAACCCAGCTGTTACTTGACTACCTTTTTTTTAATTTGCCACAAATGAGCTATCAGTGTTAGTTTTTTAGAGAGTCCACAACAACAACAAGGGACCAGCGTCTTCGATCTGGATTTAGCCTGTTTTTAGTTAGCGAAACTTGTTTTTGCCTTTGCCAAAGGTATGTGGACGCTAATGTGTCGCTTAGTCGTTAGCTCCAGCTGGTAGCATTTTCGCATTTTACCACTTCTGTGTGTTATACGGTTTGTTATGTTGTAGACGTAGAGACTACACAGCATTGTGTAGTTGGTTCGGTTGTGTTTATGTGTCGATCGGGCTCTGTAAGGCGATGTGGGTTGGCGATCTCAGCACTGCAGTTGAGTTAAAGTGACGTGGCCTTTGACTTGTCGATGACCCCCCAACCACCAAAACAGTACGTCATCGTGATCACATCAGTCTGTTTACAACGCTTTGAACAGTCAGTGGTGGCTGAGTATGAAGTGATACTGTGTGGATGACTGACATTTGTACCTCTTTAATACAGTTTTACTTGTATAAATATGTGTATCTGAATATTTACTGTACATATTTTCCAGAATTTTATTAGATTTATTCTTTTTCAGTGCATTATTATACTTAAAATGTCAGGGGCCAATCGAGTAAAAATAAATTAGGGCTGCACCAAACGATTTTTTCCCCCATGCCTTTAAATGATTTATTTCAGAATTGACTAGTCTCTTAGATGTACACATTTTAGGTGAAAACAATAATGCATAACCTATTACATCAGACAAATACCACCCACCCCTATTATCAGATGTCCTATACTACACACTTGATTAATAAATGCTTATATCATGCAGTAACAATCAGTGAGTTTTTTTCTTTATGTTGTCCATTTCATTTGTTGACTGAAAGCATTGGTTGGTGAAGTCAACCAGTTCTGGTTCTCCTTTGTCTTCTTAGTAAATACTGCTACTGTTGGGCGGGTGTTGTCTTGTGTTGATTGTTTTCCTGTGATATTTGCAGATGGGCAGTCAGTATCAGCGTTCAGTACCATTAGAAGTGAGGAGAGCAGAAGGCGAGCGAGTTCGGGCCAAGCATCCTGACAAAATACCTGTGAGTACAATGACGGGCTTATTTTTAATACAACATATAGAATTACACGTCAACATAATGTATGATAATAAGAGTCATCGAGATCTTTGTTTAATGCCGGTTAATCAAAAATTTGTGCAAATTTGTGCAATTTACCGATTGCTGTTTTGTGCATAAACGCAGTATCTTGGTTGACTGATGAATATGTGCTCTGTGCTCTTTTTAACCAGATCATAGTCGAGAGGGCCCAGAGGTCGCGAGCTCCTGACCTGGACAAGAAGAAATACCTTGTGCCCTCAGATTTAACAGGTGAACTTCAGTGACATACACAAACTTCGACCCCACAAACGCAGTCATGTTCTCTAATAAGCTATCTAAGAATGAATGAACTAATGACAGTACTCAGTGTAGGTTCTGACAGGCCTGTGTTTGAGCTGAATGTTTTCCAGGAAAAGCCCAACGTATCCAATAACATTAATAATTGCACCACACCTCTTTTGGGTTTCCCCTGTATTGTGTGTGTGCTGGCTTTCCGGAACGAGCTGCTGTTACGAGTGAATTTCCACAGCGTGGGATGAATTAAGTTGCGTCTTATCTATCTTATCTTAAAGGAGCTTGGAACATCAGACATTAAGCAGGACGGTTTCCAAATTGTTTGTAGCTGTTTTGTCAGGTTAACTCCATGGTTCTCTTGTTGACATTTGTGTTTATTCTCATGTCGCGACATGCTCAATTATATTATAGGTGCACTATTGCCATCTGCTGGTGGTTGTTGTGTATAACTTTCTTGTATATGTCAGTGTAAATGATGAGTGGATATCGTGACCCACACGAAAGTCTCCAGTGTGACCCTGGCTGATCATCTTGATTTCTTTTCCTTCCTTTTTTTTAGTGGGCCAGTTGTGCTTCCTCATCCGTCAGCGAGTGTCTTTGAGACCAGAGGAGGCACTCTTCTTCTTCGTCAACAACTCCCTTCCCCCATCCAGCTCCCCGCTCTCAGCTGTATATGAGGTAACAGCACCTGTCCACATCCACATTCCCCAACAGACACACGTTACCAGCAAGCCTACAAACACATTTACAGACCACTGTCCCCTTCTGAAGTGATAAATGAATTCACAACTCCAACGCTAAAGCGTCTCACTTTACCCAAGAACCTTTTTTAAAACCTTTCCTGTAATCGCAACACCACACCACACCACAAATGTCCTGTCAGCAAGGCCTGAAGTAGATGAATTATGCAGCATGTTCGCAGCAATGTTACTTCTCTTTTTTGATGACAGAAATTGCTTTCCCGTTACACCATTTAATTATATTAAAAAAAACAAAATCTGAACCAGCTTTCTCTCAGTGGTCTCTGTGTACAGCGAGCCTGGTGAATATAAGGATGTTTTAAAGCCACTATGTATTGGCAATGATTTTTGTATATTTGTATGCATTTTCTAACAAAAATTGCAATTTGCAATCATTATATTAAAACATGTGTTCTGTCTCTGTGGTTGATTCAAGATTATGTGCCTGGTACCGGTGTGACACTTAAGTATTCTTTGAAGCTAATTATTATTTTCTGCTTCGCTGTGTTTCAGGAGCACCACGAAGAGGACCTGTTTCTCTATATGACCTACAGTAATGAGAGTGTGTATGGTGCCTGAGAGAGGTCACAAGACTGGACTGGAGAAAGGAACAAGGGAGAGGACATGACACATTTGGGAGTGTCTGGAAAATGGAGTTAAAAGCAGTTTGTTTCACACCACTGTTATTCTCTATCATATTAAGTTTTGATAAGTAACTACAATACATTGTGGAAGGTGGAGCGATCACTGATAAACACTATCAGTATTTTGGGGTTGAGCATGATATGTTTTATTGAACTTAGACTTATTTTGATGACTTATGTGGTGAAAAAGAAAGAGGAAGGAGTTGAAAATAAAGATCAAATTCACATGAAAAGGAAGTTGTCAAATTTATGTTGAGAGCGCTTGTTATCTTTCTCCATCAACTGTATTTAATGCAAATAGTGTTATTTTTCTTTTGTAAATTAATATTGAACTTTTGTGGAAAATAAAGATGAAAACGCAAAGTCTGATTTTTGTCCTTTCTGTCTCTATTATTGTACGTAGGTCTCCATTTGCAATCGCGTGGTTTTCGATGACAATAGAAAATTTAGATCACAGAGAATATTGTGGGATTCTAATATATACATTAAATATCTAGGTGTAAAAATTATTATTATTATTAACGACCATCATACATGATAAAACCTAAAATGCAGGACAAGAGAACAGGGCGTTTGTTGAAAACCATTTGACCACTGATAATGTGTTTTAGAGGAAGAACAGTGACAGTGCAATGATACAACCATGGGGAAGTGCTCTGTCAGTTCAATGTTTGTGGGCTTTATTTTGGTCCAAGATAGTGTGATCTTGACACGTTTTGAACTGGCCAGCAATGTTTCAGTAGAACTACAAAGTTGCATAACATGTTTGCCACTTGTCCAGCTCTGTCTGAGAGACGCCGGGCAAATCGAAAGTTACAGAAACAGAGAGAGAGGAGCCATGGAGCTGGAAACACTTGCAGAAGAAAGGAAAAGAGATAAAGAAAATGAAGATGAAGAAGCTCTTAAAGCAAAGCTGGATAGCAAAACTGAAGGTACAAGAAATTTGATTATATTGATTATTATTATTATTATTACTATTATTATATGAAGTGCCACCTGATAATAAAAATATAAAACACAAGATTAGACTTATGCACACTCATATTTACATTTGACAAATAATTCCTTAATGTTCTATCATTAAAATATTTATTTTAGATGTTTGGAACTCTTAGCAGTTTTGTGTATCATGTCGCAATGTTGTCTGTATGTATTTTTGTCTTACTTTAGAGGAAGCAGAACCAAACCCCTATTGTAAACTAAGCAGTCCAGCTGAGGATGTCTATGTCGAGGCTTTTTACAGTGAGTCTCCTGTGAAACCAAAAGAAGGTACGCTATCCTTACAATTTGTGTGTTGTCTATTTTACTGCAAAACCGATAATAACTGAGTAATATATCATACATCTTAGCAGCCTGTATTGTATTGTTTTGATACAAATGAACCGGGTCATTATACTCATTTTATGCCATATTTTCATACGAAAATTCAATAAATAAATAATTTTGTGTCGTTTCAACAGACCCACGGTTTGATTAATTACAGTGTACGTGGTTCATAATTTTAGTAAGTAACATTAAACCATAACAGAGTTGTGAAAAAAGAAAGAAAAAAAAATAAACGTCCTGTCACATGTTGAATTTAGTCAAGATCTGTTACTGTTTGGCACAGACAGACATTTAGATCTTTTTCACTTTCACTGATCTTTTTCTTATGTGACATAAAATAGTATGTAGAAACACAGGTGTTTCTAATCACATTAATTAACACCGTGCTTCTGTGCTTGAATAAGTTATCATGAGTGTCATTACTTACACCTGTCTAAACCACAGCCAACTTTAGACTTCGAAAATGAAAAGCCAACACAATGTGCTTATGTGTTGGGGACATCAGGTGAAATTCTTTCACCATATCTTGTTAAGTTATCTGATGTAACTGAACAGACTGTTACATATGTTTGAAACACAAACACAATATGCACTTTGCATTTTCCCAGAGCCTTAAAATGACGTACATGAGTTGCTTGTTTAGTCCAAACAACAATCAAAAAGCCAAAGTTTCTTCTTCTTCTTCCTTGCTATTAATTTTTAATAATTCAACATTTTTAGTACTATTTCAAATCAGTAATTTGCCTTACAACATACAAAGTGTACTGTTTTGTTTTGTTTTTTTCTTTTCTTTTTGCAACTTCCTGTTTTGGGAACATTGGAGTTCTAATATTGTCAGCTTGCCAATCAGTTATTCTTCTTACACAATCAATCCTGTAATGGTCGCTCGCGTCATGGTCTCTCAGGAACTCACTAACAGTGATATACATCACAATTAACGTCAATTTAAAAAGAGCAACCCTGTGAAAGTAAAGCTCCACACATTGGCCTCACTGTTTACAAGAAATTCAGTATGAAAGTAATTTAGTTTTTAGTGTTGGAGTTAAAATAGACACGGATGATTTCCTCTCCAGTGGGCAAGGTCATGTTTGATTTAATCACATATCTGCAGACAAATGTTTCAGTGACGACAGCATGTTCTGAAACAATTCCACTTTTAAGATGATCTAATCTGAAATGACATTAAACAAAGAAGCTTATCTGTTGTTTTGGAGTACAGGATCTCCTGCCAAGACAGTCTCTGCCTCTTCCTCCTAATAAACACAATAAAACACTTGGCCAGTCGAAGGACAAGTCGAGCACTGTGCTACACTATTAATGTAGAAGGATCAGTGACGATCATGCTGCCATGGTTACGAGACTTGGAGGGGGGTGGGTGGGCGTTTCAACATTTTAGTGCTGCAGGCAGGCGTAGGTTCACAGGACAGGAAGACAGGGCGAGTTGGGGGTAAACAAGCTTCCCCACTGATCCCAGGACATTTTTCCTCATGTATATCAAATTTTGTCGCAATTATGGTGAGGATAAAAAAGAGGATGTCAAGGAAAACTTGGCATCCCAGTTATCGGTTGAACTGGAGAGGGAAAAAGGTAGGCCACAGCTGTTTGTTTACGCTTTGATGTCGCTCCTGTGGTTATGGGAATATCAAATAAAATGAATCTTGTCGCACTTAGGTAAACCGACAGAGGGAAATGCACGTCTGTACCGTGCTGGGTGTATTGTCCTCACAATAATCTGCCTTGTCCTGCTGATGGTCGTCATTGTCCTCGGCATGAAACGTGAGTATGAGCAGACATGGATCTGAATTTGTGCCAGTGCCTCGACAACAAACCACAAACAGGGTGTGTTTGTGACACGGCAGCAGATTCCCAAAAAAAAAGGAGTCTTGTTATTATTCACAGCGTGGAATCCCATAAATATGTGTCTTTTATCAGGATCATGTTGGGCTTTGCTTTTTGCATTACAACAAAAAAGAATCTAGGAAAAAAAAGTGTGTTCATTTGCATCGCAGCAGCCTGAAGGCACTATTCTTCCCCCTCACAACTCCTCCCACTGTTCTCTGGTTTCTAGTCCAAACTGGATCCACAGAGTGCCAACTGAGAGAGAAAGCTCCAGCAGACAGACAAAACCCTCCAACTGATCCAACCTGCATCCAAACCAAGCGTGAGTGTAATGCCAGGAGTATATGTGGAAAAACATCTCGATGCAAAAAAGAAGTGGAATAGTGATAGTTCTGCTTTCACATTGACACAGTCATCCCAGGGTTATTTCAAGCAGATGATGACACACACATGCAACCTTGCAAAAAATACATATACATATACAAATATCTGCTTGCAACGCCTACGGCTACTTCATCTGTCAGGTGCAATTATGACAGCATCATCGATTCGTCAGACAAATGAGCGAACCAATTCAATCAATAACATTTCAATCAGTAATATTCAGCAACACAAGATCCTAACGCTTCATAGGAAATAGGTGTTTGAATTAACAGCCACACAGGCATATAACTCTGTCCATTACAACTTTTTGCAGCCTATGTAGACGAATTTCAACTTTGATCTGAGTATCTTACTCCAACTGTATGGTTGGTTCTACTGCTGTATCACGTTTTTTTTACAAACAAAGGTTTCAACAAACTTTTATTTTCATATAAAACAATCATTCATGTACCTAATACACAGAAAGTCTATATTTCACTTCATTTTAGCTTGGCATACACAGTATTACTGCCATATTGCTATAAAAATAACAAATCTCTCTTCTATTGCGTAATACTGCAGGAATAATTGCACTGTTGTCTATACAGAGAAACTACATTAAAATTCATCTTAACTTTAAGTCTACTTATATGTTCAGAACTGTGAGGTGACACGGCAGCAGATTCCCCCCCAAAAAAGAGTCTTGCTATTATTCACAGCGTGGACTCACATAAATACTGTATGTGTCTTATCAGGATCATGTTGTTTTCGCCTTACAAAAAAAAAAAAATCTAGGAAAAAAATGTGTGGTCATGCGATTCGCAGCAGCCTGATGGCACTATTCTTTCCCCTCACAACTCCTCCCACTCTTCTCTGGTTTCTAGTCCAAACGGGATCCACGGGGTGCCAACCGAGAGAGGACGCTACAGCAGACAGACAAAACCCTCCACCTGCTCCAACCTGCATCCAACCCGACCTTGAGAGTAATGGCAGGAGGCAAAATATATGTAGAAAAACATTTCGATGCAAAAAAGAAGTGGAATAGTGATAGTTCTGCTTTCACGTTGACACAGTCATCCCAGGGTTATTTCAAGCAGATGATGACACACACATGCAACCTTGCAAAAAATACATACACATACAGTATACAAATATCTGCTTTTAATTGATTTGAACGTGGAGGACATGATTTTAGATGTTTACATTTTCAGACTTTTTTTTCTCGTTGTTTGTCTCCCCTTGCAGATCTGGGCTGCCAGCTGTGTGCAAAAGGGTGGCAGTCCCTCGGACGCTCGTGTTTCTTCCTGTCCACCTACAGACTGAGCTGGGATGAGAGCCAGGCGAACTGCACCTCTAGAGGAGGATCACTGGCTGTCATCTCGACCTCGAGTATTCAGGTGCAGCTAAAGTCACTCACGGTCCCATTCACTTTTATCCCGGATGGTAATTTGTTTCTACATCACGTTAATGCGAATGTAAATGGCGCTTTGCTCTCTGTTCCTTAGACCTTTCTGACTAAGAAAGGGAACCTGAAATACTGGATTGGGCTGAGACAAAGATGGAGCGAATGGAGCTGGGTCAACAACACTGCACTGCAAAAGAGGTGATTTCTTTCCCGGGACTCATCTTCCCTTCCCTTCTGTCACTCATACAGTCAAATGCTGCTAAGGATTCTCCCTGCATTAAGTTTATAATGTTTGTGTGTTGTTTGCAGTTACTGGGCAGACAATGTGTATTCAGGGGACTGTGGCATGCTGAACAGTGAAGGTCCAACCACGAAGAACTGGATCAGGGCGAACTGCAACGCCTACGGCTACTTCATCTGTCAGTTGCAATTCTGACAGCATCGTCGATTCGTCAGACAAATGAGCGAACCAATTCAATCAATAACATTTCAATCAGTAATATTCAGCAACACAAGATCCTAACGCTTCATAGGAAATAGGTGTTTGAATTAACAGCTACACAGTCATATAACTCTGTCCATTACAACTTCTTGCAGCCTATGTAGACAAATTTTAACTTTGATCTGAGTATCTCACTCCTACTGTATGGTTGGTTCTACTGCTGTATCACGTTTTTTTTTTTTTTTACAAATAAAGGCCAGAAAGTTTGTTTCAACAAACTTTTATTTTCATATAAAACAATCATTCATGTACCTAATACACTGAAAGTCTATATTTCACTTCATTTTAGCTTGGCATACACAGTATTACGGCCACATTGCTATAAAAATAACAAATCTCTCTTCTATTGCGTAATACTGCAGGAATAATTGCACTGTTGTCTATACAGAGAAACTGAGATAGTGCATTCAAATTCATCATAACTTTAAGTCTACTTATATGTTCAGAACTGTGAGGTGATGGGAGGACTCAGGAAAAACACTCCAGGTTCCAGGCAGAATCTAATTCTAAACATGTTGAATGTCCTGGTCCTCCTCTGGCTCCTCCTGCTCCATCTCCAGACCCAAGGCGCTATGACGAATCATCTGCCAGCCCGTCAGGCTCTTTCTGCAGTTCTTGGGCCGGAGCACTGGGGTTCTGGAGCTCGAGCCCTTGATCGTGTCAGTCTTCTCGAATTCCCCTTTTTCCTTTTCGTCCTCCTTGGAGAAGGCTTTGATGTAACGCCGCATCTTTTGCAACATTGAGTCATTTCTGTCCTCAACCCTGCACAAAGGGGAAAAAAAGAAAGTCTCAGAGATGTCAAAATAAAAGCCTTTCCAGTTGAGATATGAATGGGATATGTGGTTTCCATCAAGTCACAGCAGTAGTGGACCACTTCAGTGATGAAGAGTTATGACTATAATAATAATATGACTAGTGACACACTCATGTTTCCCTGTGTTATTACACTCGTAGTAAAAAAAAAACCCTCAAATGACGTCACCATTTATGCTTTTTGTGTTTCTCTTTTTAATTTGACCATACCTGAGATACCAGCGCTCCCTCAGGCCGTAGTCCAGCCCACACACCCCGAGCCGAGGCCAGAGCCAGCGTGGCAGCCTCCTCTCCAGCATCAACGTGGTGGCGACCACCTACACATCATCATAGGTTTACATTGACACGGCGCACACAAGTGTTTATATTAATGCCTTTAGACGCGTCCGTTCCCATATGTGTGTGTTACCTGTGTTCTCCACAGCTCATCACGCTCCTGTGCCACCCTCCAGTGTGTGTCACTCATCATGGCGATCAGTAGGTTTAATAGCAAGATGTAGGACACCACGGAGAAAGCGCAGTGTATCACATGGACAATCGGGGGTGTAGTGAAGGTGTGGTCCACAGGCAGATCGATGAGGCCCACGCTGAGCTCAAACTGGGAGAACAGCGTGATAGGGAAGGAGCGATATGCTGGGATGGTATCGGTCTCCTGGGTCATGTACACCATCCACAGGGCTGTGGGAGGGAAAATAAGAGATAAATCGCTGAATTTGTATTTCAACAAGTTTGTATCTTAGAAGCTTTGTGAGGAAAAAAAGTTTTTTTTTCTTGTTTCCCAGAATATACTCACAGGTGGAAAAACCGATGAGCACAATGAGAGTGAGCCACATAAACTTTGTCAGGTCTCCAAATATAATCTACGGGGAAATGAGACAGAGGTAGTTCAGTGTGAAAACACAAGTGGGCGACTCACAAAAACAGTGCGCCTATGTTCCCGATGAGCTCCTATAGCATTTATCACAGTGTCATCCTTGAACTCGTACCTTCTGTATCATAATGACGTAAGGGCCGAGCATTTCAAATCCCCGGGCGAAGAACATGACGTTGCACCAGCCCAGAACTAAACACACGGCCATTACCACGGCGTCCCCCTGCACCTCGCTGGCTCGGAACACACACAGCAGCACCACCAACGAGGCGTAGCTGATACTGAATAAGCACAACATGGACAGCTGAGAGGTTAGACGCCATTCCACAACAGGATTCTTTTCTGTTACACACTCGGCAGCGTTTGTTCTTACAGGATGACATGAAAGGGGCCTCCAAGGGCCGTCTGGCCGAAGTATCGCTTTGCTCCCACTCTCAGTATATCCGGGATCTGTTGAAGAGAGGATGTGTATGTATAATAACACTGTAATATTACAATATGTATGAGGATGGAGCAAGTTTTATCAATTCACCTCCAGCAACAGGATGGCAATAGCTCCTAGGACGCTGATGACTTCTCCCACCAGCCGCAGGTTGTCCTCATATGTCACGTAACTCTCCTGAGACATGAGAAGAAGACATCCAGCTTGTATTGTTATTATCAAAAGAACATTAGTATCAGACTGAATGTCATATGCATGTAATGTACGTATATTATATTATTGTATTATCAGATTATATTATTATTATTATATTACATATATTTAATATGACAAAATTATCTTGTTCTTTACAAGTAAAAACAGAACTAGAACTAGAACGTTACTATTGAGTGAACTAAATGTAACGTACGTGTAAGAAAATGTTATCATGCGAGAGCTAACTCAAAGAAATCGACTATTTGTATTTATATTTGGCTTCTATTGATATTATAACATAGATATTACAACACTATACAAGTTTCATGTATTCACACTGAAGCGTAAGAGACGTCTTTTTCACCAAAACACACATTGAGTGGTTTCTGGACCCGGACAGTTTTATCGTCCTCTGACTTGGTGTAGTTCTCCGGAAGGTCCTTCAGGGGGCGGTACACACAACACAGTGTGAAAATCCCGATGTACAGCAGATAAAGAAACAGCAGCAGTCTGATATAAGAGAAGGCGGTAAGACAGTGAACACAAAAAACAAAACACGTGTGTTCATTTCATGTGTGTTACCTCACAGACTAGCAACCTTTACCTGAAGTAATGTTTTCCATATAGGTTCCACTTCAGACTGACCAGCTGCCTCACAGGTGTCACCTCCAGTATCCTCCTCGCCTGGACAAGAGCAACAACATCTCACGTTTGACTAAGCAACAGGCCAACAAATATCCTGAGGGAACATCTTCTGGTTTCTCCTGAAGAACATTTATCATGGTAGACTGTAACTCACCTCCCTCTTGTGGCTGGCCACAATAAGCTCCAGCACTGACATGTTGTCAGCCCATGAATCAATCTCCGTCAGGTCATACAGGTTAGAGGTCAAAGGGCCGAGGCTCCACTGGACTACACGCCTTTTGTTTACCAGGTGCTGAAATGCCTGAGAGGGAGACAGACGGCATCACAGCAGTGTGGACGTGACGGTGGAATAATCTGCTGCATCCTTTCGTGCCGGGTCTTCACCTTTGTGAGCCCTCCCACGTTTCACTCACCACAATGTTCCCCTCCTTGGCAGCCAGCTTAAAGGGCGTAAGGCCTCGGTAGTTGGGCACCATGTCGAGAGGCACCGCCTGGTCCAGCTCCACATCGTGTGCCATGATCAGGTCAATGGCCTGGCACGCAGTCATCTTGTTGGGCTGCAGAACCAAAATGTGCAGCACTGTGTTGCCTAGGGAAAAGACGAGGAGGAGAAACAGGTGCGTGTGGGCAGGAGGCAGGAGGCAGGAGCGGAGGAAGGAGAACGATATCATACCAGATAGATGCATGGATGAAAAATAATACTGTATCCTATCTCACTCTACAGGAGGCAGCATTTTATACCTCTGCAATCCAGCGCCCTGGTGCTGGCCCCCGCTTCGATTACCATGGCGATAATGTCCTCGTTCCCCGCACACACAGCGAAAGACAGGATGTGTTCACCTGATGACCAAATGTACATTTTGAAAATCACGAGACACATAACGCAGCATTTTGGTCCCAGTGTCTTGTTTGTGTCTCTGCATGTGGACTCCTTCCACACCTGGGATTGATGGCTGACTGACCCACACGTTTAACGCTCACTCACCATAGTATATGAGTCCTCCTCTCCTCTTCCTGAAGTATAGGCCTGTGACTCGAGGGTTAACCACATCACCACCTCGACTAATGAGGTGATGGACCAGATTGGTGTTCTGATTCACCACAGCGATGTGGAGAGGAGTAACACCTGAAACAGAGCGTGCGCAAGAACACACACACACACACACACACACACACACACACAGTTTACACCAGACAGCTGTGAATAAACTGTTTTAATATATAAAAATCTAATTCAAAATCTGTCATACTATCATTTTTTTCTTGAATAAGATACAAATCTTAAAAGCGTTTATACCCCAGTGATTCAGGTGAAAACAAAACTGCTAACAATGAGCACATCCATATATGAAGCTACCAAGAGACCTTGATTATTAAAACTAGTATAAATGTGTCTATCTTGGTCTGTCTCTTCTATTCTTTTTTATTAGTTGCAGTACATAAACCTGAAAAAAAAAATATATGTATATATATATACAGGGGGTTAGGGTTGCCCCCAGCAGGCGCGCTGAGAGACAGAGAGAGCGCTTACCAAATAGTTCCCGTGCGAAGTCTGTATGTATTTACGGTGCAAACCGCTTAAGCCGAAACAAGGAAGTTCATGGGAGATGTGTCGTAACCACGAAAACGACGTAACTCGCGGCCGTCGTAACTCGAGGACCCCCTGTATATATATATATAAATATTACCAACAGTTGCCATGTGGCCAGAAACAATACAATAAAATAATGCGGCGTATCTGCTGAATGTGCGATATTTAATAGATGTGAGTATGGCAGCCTGCTTTGTTGTTATGAATCGGGCAATAATTGAACGACTGTAGGTTCAGATTGTTTTATCCTCATGTCACAGGTTCACCTGAAGCTTGATTGATGATCTCTATGAAGCGTCATTAGTGGGAAACACTGCTTGTCGACCCACGTGACTGTAACAGTGTGTGTGTGTGTGGGGGGGGGGGTCAGATAAATACTCAAACATAATTCCATTCACGCTCAGGCTGATGATTTACTCCTCTCCGGCCTCAATGGTCACCATCAGTCTTACCTGTCTCTGAGTCAAAGCCCTTTCCCATGACTCGGGCCTATTTTTCCACCTCTTGGCACAGCACAGAACCATTTCGCCAAACGAGAGAAACCAAGAAGTGGAACCGTTTCAATAGCTTCATGTTTTTTAATTACCATGTACAGTGCTCAGCATAAATGAGTCCACCCTCCCTCTGTGAAAAGACAGATGTGGGAGTATTTTGAAGTATACAGGGTCCTCGAGTTACGACGGAGATCCGTTCCTGAGAATGTGTCGTAACCGAATTTCGACGTAAGTCGGAACATACATTCATTGTGCCATTGTGCATACATGGTGCCACTAGATGTCGCTATAACATCACCCTACTCTCCTGCTGGAGAGCCGGCAGGCGCGCTGAGAGACAGAGAGAGCTCTCACCAACTAGTTCCCGTGCGAAGTCTGTACGTATTTACGGGGCAAACCGCTTAAGCCGAAACAAGGACGTTCATGGGAGATGTGTCGTAACCACGAAAACGACGTAACTCGCAACCGTCGTAACTCGAGGACCCCCTGTATATATATATATATATATATATATATGTGTGTGTGTGTGTGTATATACATATATGTATATGTATATGTATGTAATTATACCTTGGAAAAGCTCAGAGGTCATGGGCTCGTTGATGAGTTCAGGAGCTCCGTCCATTAGAGCAATGGCAGCCTCCAGGTTGTCGTTCATCACTGCGACATGAAGCGCCGTCTCCCCAAGAGCACCTGAACGAGAAGTTTCAGGCTTTGCAATGCACAACACTGAAAACAACAACAACAACAACAACAACAACAAAGTGATGCATAACTGCACATCTTAAACTCACCTCTCTCAAAGATGTTAGTCGACGCAAAGCTCAACAGTTTCTTGATGCAACCTACACTGTTGTTTTTAGACGCATAGAAGAGAGGGATATCATTTATGCTGAGGGAAGAAGGACAGAGGGGAACAATAAGTTGTGCTTCAGCACTTTGGACCTGCATATCATATTCAACTTGAAAAGCAGTGTCTGAGGGGAGCTGCTTACTATTTGGTGTGGAGCAGAAACGTCTCGTCCAACATCTCGTTCCATCCCTTCTTGTTTTGAAGGCGAAACCTCAGTTGGCTCCACCAGTGGTTGAGCTCGCTCGGTGCAGATCTGGCCAGAGACGGAGACATTGGCCCCTGATGTGTTACTGCAAGAAAAGAAAGTGAGGATGAGAATGAGAGACACACACTTAGACAAAAACTTAGAAAATAATGTATATATCCTTTACTTCCTGTTTTTTTTTTGTTTTTGTGCATTTCATAAGCATTTTGTTTGTTTGTATTTCTTTAGAAATTAATATACAAACAAACAGAGGTAAGAACAATTTCAGACTCACCCTTAAACAGTAAAAGTGCCGCTCCTCAAATTCTCACTCATAACCCTGACAAAGGTGGAAGAAAAAGCCATAAAATGTCCCTGAGCAGAAGTGAAATCCCTGTGGTATGGCCATTATATATAAGCCAGCCATGAGGGAGGAGACATGTGGAAGGATTGGGAATGAATGGGTGGGGAGGGAGGATGAGTGACCAGCAGACAGGTAAGACAGCGAGAGTGAGGTGGTAATGAGCGGGTTGACTTTCACCGCAGCTGAGGAATCCCAACAGGGAAAGTTGCGCTTATTGTTTCCGACTCACCGCCGGAGCACAAAGTCCTTCATCATGCCGATGTGAAATTATTGGCTCCATTCAGTCACCTTAAAAGTAAAGTGATAATGGTCCAGTCCCTAATTCCTGTATTCCTCTCTTATCCCCAGGCCTATCTGCATTCCTCCACCTAATAACCGCCAAACCTGCATGGCCACTGTGACATTTTTTGCAGCTCCATGACAGTCGACACATAGCCATCATTGTTTCCCGTTTCGGAAACCTGTTTGGAAAATGCAAGCACGTATATGTCTGAACACCGGTTTCTAATTCAACCAGATATAAAGGCCTGACTTTCCGTTATACGTTACGTATGCTGTTGTTGTTCTATTACAGGGAAAAGTTCTCCGAGTGAATCATGGATTATTTGTTCGGGTAAATGTGGGGATGATGTATGATTTTTCCCAACACGTTCCAGCGTGTTCACGCGCAGAGCAAGCTAGCTTCTTTCGCGGTGATTTGACATGTTGGAGCACCATTGACGTGTCAACAGAAGTGATCGCAAACATGGTAATTGCCACATTACAAAGACGATAATGATCATTCAGTGGCTGGCGACATCACGTCCAATCAGGACACGCCACAACCCCTGAAAGGGAGGAAATAAAGCTTTTGTTTTGACAAAGGAATTTTTTTAAATTGTTAAACGTGAAGGTATTTAAGAAACTGACTGACACGCAATCTCAGATTTATTTCCTTTGTGGTTCTACTATTTGTAAACTGCTGAATCATTCCCCTTTTACAATACTTGTGCTCACCCTAGTTGTAGTGTACAGGTATTTTGCCGCACCATTTTTAGGTCCATGACTAACAAGCCGGTTGACCTCAGGATAAACAGGGTTTAGGACGACTCTATAGGAGGCCCTGGTAATGGCTGCAGATGTGGCGGTCATTTAGTATTGTGGAGGTAATAGCTGTTTACCAGACGGTCTGCACCTTCTTTAAGTCGTGTCATAAAAAACAGTGGTTTCCAGTCTGTTAATGTCTTTATAAAGGAACAATAACACCGTAAAAACAAGATATTGTGGTTAGTTTGCACTGTTTCAGAGCAGACGTACCTGCACCTCTGTCACAACACTGCTAATATATGGCCACAGCAAACAGTGATTACAGCCGTCCTTCATATATTTATGCCAGTGGACGGATGCTCTCGTTTAGCATGACACGGCACGGCAAAGCTCAAGGATGATTATTAAAAACAAAAACAATTACTGCTGTAATTTAAGGAGACGTGGCTCCATTTTTATCTCGTGTTTTATCTCAGCTTCTCTTTAAAGGGAGAGTACACAGGATTCTCTGAATCAAATCTGCCTCTGACATCTCTGACTACATCGTTTCTCATATTTCACTACAATTCAGCATCTTTTTCAGTGGTGATAAAAGTATTCATAACCTGTAATGTAATAAAACAGCCAATATACTCTGGCGTGAAGTACATGTATTTGACTGCTGCGTTTGAGACGCTTGTACTTCATGTATGTACTTAGGATGTCGGACCGGTGGAATAAATGTGAATGTGCGTGAGCAGCCTTGTTATCAGCTCAGATCTGCTCTGGCATCACGGGGACATGCGGGGAACCGGTCTCTGTTCTTGGAGAACTGCTGATCCCAGCAGATCTAAAGCGCTGATTTGACCCAAACCTGCTGATCAACGGAACATTAGAAGTTGGCTTTTTTCGCATGGTGAAGGTGATATTATGTCGTCAAGGTGAATGTCTTATATGGCTGTAGTGGATCTGGTGTAAAAAAAAAAAAGCTCATACTGTAACTGACAACAAACAGACCTGTTTTTAAATAAAACATTATCATTTATTTTACAAATGTTCACAATTATGGAACAGTGGTGAACACTCACAGCTAATGATGTGTGTTGCCTGACACACTGGTCTCACACACACGCGCGCACACACGCACACACACACACACACACACACACAGATCTCTTACACAGCATTTTGCCTCCTTCTTTCAAGTGTAAATCAGATCAGATCTTTTTTCCCCCCATTTTTTCCGTTTCACACATTCGCGTTGCTTCGACGACTCAGTGTCTTTACTCTAACAATTAAACAAAAAGAGGTGACGCGTGAAATGTACACACACACACACACACACATATCAGTGTTGTCCATGTCACATATGGACGGATTGTGTTTGCAGCTCAGGCGGCCTTTGTAGCGTTTGACATGCGTATGAGAGTGAGTCATACAAACAGCGCCGCTCTGAGTCTGAGGATATGTTATTTAAACATTGTTTTTGGTTCTTTTTTTTGTTTGTTTGTTTTCCCAATTTCATGGCAGTGATTCATATCTAACCTCAGGGTTTGCAGTGCTCATTTTGGACCGGTGGCTTATTTATCATATAAGGCAAACCATGGGCTACTAGGCCGTACACTGTCCTCTGCTTTAAGCATTTGGTGTTTGAAAACGATAACACTTTACAAACAACTCAAAAAGATAGAAAAAGGCTTTGATTGTCTTCACGCAATTCTTTGTGAGGAGAGAGCTCCTTAAGTTTTGTCACAAAAAAATATCTTTACTGAGAGGTTCGGAGGAGGTTTGGGGGGAGAGGTAGGATTGCAGATGGGTGAGGAGAGAAGGGCGACAACAGCAAAGTGAAAGCAGGTGAAAAACATTGAGAAACCTTTAACGTCCTTGTTCATCTTAGCAACTCCCTGACCTGACATTGACATGGACTCTGGCCACTATGCAGATCCACTGGCAGGAACAAAGTCCGAGCCCCTTGTCGATCAGAACATGGGGCTGTACTCTGAGACCGCTCCCTCTTCGTTTCAGCTTAAGATTTGCTCCGTGAACATAAATGCGTTGCAGAAACTAGACACAAAAAGCAGAGGAAACCTTCTTGTTCTGAAGTTGGGTCTCACACCTCCACCTGACCCTGTGTCAGATAGGCCCTGAGCTGCTGGGCCGCACTGACGATCTTCCTCTGGTGTCCCAGCAGGTTCACCCCGAGATGCTGCACATCGCTGAGGGAGAGAGCAGATGAATATTATTGTTTTTGTTATATTGGGCAAATGGATACAAATAACCCCACTATTATATTATATTATATTATATTATATTATATTATATTATTAAATAATTATTATAATTAAATAAAATTAAATAGAAATTACTTGTACACACTGTTAAAGGATACAAATCCTTTATAGTTAATGACGATTTTCAAAGCCATGCCATATGCGATATGGAAACGTGTACAAACTTAACTATAAACATGATTTGCAGGTGATAGAAAGAACACAGGAAACCACCATCCATACTCACTCCATGGTGAGCCTGCTGACTCTGTCTAAAGTGTCCAGGTGTGCCCGATCAAACTCCTCCTGGTATCGCTCCATCCTCAGGGCTTTCAGCCAATCACTGACTGTCGCCACCGACGTTAAGTCTGTGGAGGCGGGGCTGAGCAGCGTCTGAGAGCAGCTTCTGCAGGGTGGGCAAATGTACAAAAACGAGACCCTGATCATCCATCCAACACTGACCATTCATCACCTGGGATAAGTTTGCCTGAAGCTGCCGTCTCACCGAGTCGGCTCTGTCTTGAGGGAGGCAGGGTGCCTGATGAGCCGATCCAAGGAGGAGAGGAGGGAATCGAAGCCTGGACGGTCCCCTCGATCCGTCTGCCAGCACTGAAGCATCAGGGAGTGGAGAGCAGGGGGGCAGTGATGTGGCGCAGGGAGACGATACTGATCCGCGACTGCTTTCATCACCTGTGCAGAGACAGAGAGAGAGAGAGAGAGAGAGAGAGAGAGAAGTAGGGCAGATGGTGCGAGGAGTCTTGTGTAATCGCCTTACATAAAAGGTCATGGACCTCTGAGAGCCTGTAAGAGTGACTAAGAGAAAATTATGTAAATTCAGCCGCCTGGCATTTTAAATGTGTCTGTTGAATAAAGACGAGGGAGGAGTGATAAAAACACATTTAATTAAGCATTTTCTAAACGCGTACTTTCCTTTCGCTGTCCCGCGTTGTAAGAAATTACAGCTTTATTCCGCAAATGTTAACACCGATGGTGTTTATAATTATTATTTGTAAAAAAAGAAAAAAAGAAGAGAGGGTGAAAAGCCCTTAGGTCTAAATCTGAATATGTGGTAGGTGTGTGTATTGTATTGTGTGTATTGTGTGTGTGAGTGCGTGTCTATCGCTAGTTAACGGTGACCTCTCGTGCTCAGGCTCCACGCGCCATACTTACTTCCTGATTGCTCATGTCCCAGTACGGGCGCTCCCCATATGACATCACCTCCCACATGAGTATGCCGAAGCTCCAGACGTCACTGGCTGAGCTGAACTTGCGATGCTGAAACGCTTCCGGCGCCGTCCACCTCACGGGGATTTTACTGCCCTGATGAAGGACGGCAGAGGACGATGACAAACGCGGTGAACCAGTGACTAAACAAAACAAAAGAAAAGCTCATGTCCCAGAACGCACCAGTGATGCAGTGTACGTGGGTATGTCGTGGTCCAGGCCCCTCATGAGTCGGGACAGCCCAAAGTCGGACACTTTACAGACCAGGTTGGAGTTGACCAGCACGTTCCTGGCGGCTAAGTCTCGGTGGACAAAGTTTCTCTCAGAGAGGTAACGCATTCCTGCACCAACTCCCCTCAGCATCCCGACAAGCTGGAGGATGCTGAATTGACCCTCGTTCTCCTAAAACAATTAGGATGGAGGCAGGAATAGAGTGAGTCTAGAGAAAGATCTATTCACATCATACATTTAAAAAAATAAAAAGATGACAATTTGTTGTTTTCTGACCCTGAGGAACGCATCAACTGGCCCGTTCTCCATAAACTCAGTAATGATCCTCTCTGGGGGGCTGTGAGTGACAACACCCTCCAGCTTCAGCACATTGGGATGGTCAAACTGGCCCATGACCCCCGCCTCACTGAGGAACACCCCCCTCTCCCTGTCAGATGCCCCCCAGCGGAGAGTCTTCACTGCTACAAGCACCTCCCTGCGACCCATTGGCCGATAACGACCTCGAGAGACCTCACCAAACTGAGCTGCGGTCGAGAGGAAGGGGAGGAGATAACATTATTATTTAAAAAAAAAAACGACAGGAAGAGCTCAACAAACGAGAATAAGACTTACCTGAACCAATCACCTCCTCCACCTTGAGATGAGTGGGATCTATCTCACGGGCAAACTCTTTGACGGCCTCACTCGGGTCGTCATAGGTGGATGGGTCCACATAATACTTTACCCCACCTGGAATTAAAATCATATCATAGCATATCATATGATAGCATAGCATAGCATAGCATAGCATAGCATAGCATAGCATAGCATAGCATAGCATAGCATAGCATATATCATTGACTAAACCCATGCTCACCTCGGTTACTGATGTATCGTTGGAGTCTGTCGCTGTAAGGGCTCTCCCTCCTCTTTCTGTCGCACAAAAAAACACAACATGCACAGCATTAAAATCTCTCCCGCGTTCCACACATTTGATTTCACGTGCAGATGAACAGCCGACCTGCGAAATACCACCACAACCACAATGGCTGCCACGACAAGGAGAAACGCTGCCCCCCCCATCACAGAGCCAACCAGCAGCGGGAGGCGACTCTGGATCTGCTGCGAATGTTCTTCTGTGGGAGAAACATAGTGATGGCGATCAGCTGTTATGTTTGTCTTAAAAATGTGCGTTGTCTGTGCGTTAACTACAGCAGATGGACTTTGTTTGGTGTTGAACAGGCGCAGTACCCAGAGGCACGGTGGTGAAGTAGATGGTGTTGCTGTAGGGGCCGTAGCCTCGTTCATTTCGGGCTCTGATCTGGAAGCCGTAGATTGAGCCGGGAATTAAAGAGTTGATGGTGACGGTGTTGGTCTCACTGTAAACGGTCACAGCACTGTCCACGTCCGAACCCTGAGGGACACACAGAAGACGGACATCTGGTGACCCCCTGTGCTTCCTTGGTGCGTGTATCCACTGTGTGACTTAGCGTACCTTGTCATAGTATCTGAGCTGGTACTCGATGATGTCTCCGTTGGGTCGGTCCGGCTGAGGCCATGATAAAGTGATGGAGTCCGGTGCTCGGCTCAGCTGGTGCATCATGGGAACTGTACTGGGAACTGTGGGGAATAATGATGTATGAATTGGGCTCAAGGTTAAGGAAGGTTAAGCTAAAGAATTCCCCAGCTTTTGAATTATTGTGTCCCTTGGGGGGAAGTGAACACATGGGGGCAGTGTTACAGAGGCACTGGGGGATAGTTAAAGATTGTGCAGTGCAGTGGGAGTGTTTCATGAAACGCCAAGCGGGGGCTAGTTACTGTGACTGTCCCGGATTGACTGGCTGAAGGCGACTTTCCTGCATTTTGTTGATTTAATCAGAGTTTACAGAATTAAATTATAATTTAGGTTCGCTGACAATTCAAATCAACCTTGATCCGTTTCCAGTAAAATCATAGATTTTGTCTTTGTGTCCCAGTCACTGTAACAGGATCTGACAGGATATTGTAACACACACACACACACAAATCCCACAAACACACACATGCACCACCACAGCATCCATTTCGCTTTCATCCCATCTGTTTTATCCTCTCTGTCCTGTCCTCACCTGACTGGCTTGTAGTGAAATTAATGCTCGCGTAACGAGCTGGAAAGGGGCTCAAAGCCGACACCTCATTCACGGCTTGCACCTGTGGATAAGAGGAACACACAGGCGTGACATAAAAGGCTTTTTCTTTTTCTTTTTCTTTTTACGACATGCTTCACTATTTTCAGAAGCAAACACGTGCATCAGCGTCCCCAACACATATTTGCAAATATAATGAATGTGATTTCATAACGGGGCCCATTTCCTGTGTGGAAATATGACCGCAGATTAATTCCAAATAGAGTATGGTCACATAAAGAAAAGCAACACAGTATTTTCAGTACGAGGTGATATCAGATAACAGACGACACGTGGTATGTCACAGTACCTGTATGAGATAGGTGACCCTGGTCAGCAGGTTGTTGAGCGTGACCTTGCTTTGTTTCAAGTTGGTCTGGGAGGGACTGAAAGCGACGCCCTCCCCACACCAGGAGCATGACGCTGGGTTGGCAACGGTAGGCGAGGGGCAGATGCGACAAACCACGGCGTACCACACCTCGCTGCGGCCTCCCATGTCCGTGGGAGGGCGCCACCTTATGGACACGCCGCCATCATTGCTCTCATACTCCCAGGACAGAGAGACCGGAGCAGATGGAGGAGCTGAGAGAACAAAAGAGGTGGAGAGGTGTAAGCAGTTGACATTTATTTCAACGCTGACATAAAAGTAGCATCAAAGTTCTGGCAAAGACATTTAAAGGCTTTGGGGGTCACTCCCCACAGAACCAGGCATAAACAAGTCAACACACTACAGTCAGCTCACTTGTGCAGGCTGAAGAGTTTGCATCGTTGGCTGCTCGGTAAAAGCCACTGCGACATTCGCACACACTCGATCCCCTTTGGCTGGTTCGGCTGTTGCTGGGACACACCGAGCAGGAGGCAGAGCCAGACACGGACTTGAAGTAGCCCACAGCACACGCTGCAGAGAGTCAAGAAGAGATCAGGTCAACGGAACGATCAGTCTTCACGCTTGGTGAACGGTGTGCAGTATTGTTCATTGTAGGAGTCGATCTTTCCAGTCTTAATCAGCAGATGGAATTGCACATGAAGGTAATAGAGGACGTCTTGGTCGAAAGCTCGAGAAGAAGTGATTAAGTAGAGTTTGAGGTAATATCGTTTCACTGGTTATTGGGATTAAGTTTGGTTTCCTGCTTCCTTTGCTAAAAAAAATTAAATAGTGCGTAAAGAGGATGTCATTAAAAAGAACAGGGGGTAAACAAACAAAATATTTTCTATCGTCCTTGATATACTTGATATCTCTTAGAACCCAAACACATCTTACAGCAGAGAAGCGTGATTATCTGTCCAATTTCATATCTTTTTCATATAAAATGGCCTGTTTTCGTTTTTTGGGTCATAATCAATCCAGAGATGCTATTTTTAGGCGAAGCATCGAGTTCAGCTTGGCTCATGGTTCCCTTTGTGGTTCAGACTTCATCTGAAACATGGCGGCCTGGCGTTTGTTGTTGGCTTTGTCCAGCACAGTCATTTAGGCGTATTTACAGAGGAACATTAGCAAAACCGCCAGTCTCTCATAGGCGAGTAGAAAATTACCTCACTGACCCTGCATCCGTGTTTTGGGAAATAACCTTATTTGTTTTCTTGCTGTAATTAGGATGAAAAGATTGATGCTACTGTTATGTTTCTTTCATGTCCATGAAACGCATGGACGTGAAAGTGCTGAAAAACGATATTAAAAGGTCACATGTCACTTCAAAACACACAAAACAACCAACACCCCGAGTCCAGTGATGCATCAGTGCTTTATGATTATCAGACCATGACCAACTCCTTATGGGGCCCCTACGGTAAAGGGACAACACACAGAGTTTTACCAAAACGTGTCACCAAAAAGGTCAAAATAAATTCAAATCAATTCAAGTCTCACACAGACAAAATGTCATGTGAACCTGCAGGATGTTGTGTTAGAATGTGAGTGGGAGAGTGGGAAACCTGTGAAATGTGACAATTGTGTATGTCAGCAGCGGAACAGCTGAGCGCAGAGGTCAAGGTGACACACACACACACATACACACTTTCACATTGTGCTGCCACCTGCCAGAGCCCCGAGTGCTAGTCCTGGGCAGAAGTAGGAGACTATTTTGAGTACTGCCTCTGGGTTGGTCTGCTGCCACTTTTTTCGTGTGTGTGTGTGTGTGTGTGTGTGTGTGTGTGTGTGTGTGTGTGTCAGCTAAAGGTTGCATTGTTCAAAAAGAGCAACCTGTGTCTGTGGGCTGTGTGCATACTCGTACAGAGTGGCACAGCGTGTAAATGGAACCACCTGAAAACACAGAGGAGAGACAATCTAATTTGTGTTTAAAGAGTGTTAAAGTGAGGATGACTGAGGATGTGTGTGTTTGTACTTTGTGGCCAAGGGGTGAAACCCTGACTTTATTTATATGATCTTGTCAGGGACATGTCTTAAATTTGACCGCGTGCGTGTACGGATGTGTGTGTGTATAAAAGATGATGCTGGGGCAGCGTGGGAGGCAGCGATGGAGAAAAGAATTCACAGATAAAAGCATTCCGGTGTTCTCACTTGTCTCGGTGAGTGGACTCTGCTTTCACACAGGTGTGAAGTGGGCAAAAAGGGTAGAAGAGTAAAAAAAAAAGGGAAAAGGTAAGATGGATAGGCCAACACAGCTGAAGGCATGACAGAGGGATTATGTAAATATGTGCCAGATGACGAGTGGAAACAGAGAGGAGAAACCAATGAGAGCAGAGGAATAGAGGGAATCATCTATCTTCCTCCATCTTTTATGTACTGTACGTCCTGGCATGAACATTAGCAGATGTGTCTCTTCCACCTCTGGCACGACACATGACTTTACAAACGCTACAGCCACAAGCTCAACGTCCTCCTCCTCTTCCTCACGTCCTCATCGAGCTGATCATCACGTCCTCTGCAATCCCAGCATGCAACTCGGTCTATCCGTTCCTTCCCTCTCTACACCCTATACCATAGCTATAACTTACCCGAGCAGTTATGAGAAAAATGGATAAAGCAAAGGGCCAAAGGTATAACATGTGCTACATGGAAACAAAGCTGATGAATGTAGTGAAGAGAAAAAAAGAGTTCAATTGAAAACAATAATTAATTTCTGAGGGGATAAGAAATTAATAAAAGAACATCATACATGGGGTGAGTGATGTGATGTTAACACAATACTTTGGTATGTAGATTGCTGACCCAATTTCCCTCTTTCTCTCTTTCCACTCCCTCTTTCATGCACTCATTCCCTCTTCTGGCTCCAAGCATAATCTCTCTCTCTCTCTCTCTCTCTCTCTCTCTCTCTCTGTCGTTCTCTCCGATGCACATATAAGCTTGGTCACAGATGCGACCACACAACAGGCGAGGTGAGTACACATGGTTCAAACTGTAGCACTACCATATATGTGCTCCTACACTGGATGTTCTCGGGTTAAACAAGCTGCTGTTTGCAACCCATGGAAAGCACTGCAGCAAAACCAGAAACTAAACCCTGTGTTAATGGTGACAAAAAAAATGGTTTCCAGCACAATCAACATATTTTACATAATATAGGAAGTTCACAGTGTTAAATAAAGAAACGTTATCAAGTCGTCAAGTATTTAAAGAAAAAAGCACACTAAAATAACCCTTTCACAGACCATTAGGAAGTTAACCAAAGCTAATTACTCTAATTGTAATCGGAGTAATTTGAGGTGTAAATATAGGCAGTTTTTCTTTCGCGTGAATGTTTGACTGTGACTGTGAACGTGCTTCATTTAAACTGAGAGATTTTGCAGTTTTCCGTGTGTGGACTACTTTTCTTTATCCTCTGTAAGCTGCTTGTGTCCTGCACCTTCCCATCTGGGGTTTGATAAGCACACACTGTTCACCTTTTTCACAACAATATCACCACAACACAGTGTCACTGACGACAGACACAAATGGAGGAAAAGCGGCCATGAAGACAATAGGATTGTTTCATGCTTGGTAATATATATATATATATACATACAGGGGGTCCTCGTGTTACGACGGTCTCGAGATACGACGTTTTCGTGGTTACGACACATCTCCCATGATCTTCCTTGTTTCGACTTAAGCGGTTTGCCCCGTAAATAGGTACAGACTTCGCACGGGAACTAGTTGGTGCCGGCTCTCCAACACCTCCACAGCTAGGCTACTCTGCGTTGTGTTTACTTATGTGAAATGGAGGCTGGCGGGGGGTGCAGCGGCAGCCGGTAAGGAGATGCACACGGACACAGATGCGTTCGGGATCGTGGCAATACCGTAGGTTTATTCACAACACAGGGTCTACATGGTTGATAACATAAATCTAAAGGAAATGCTCATTTCACTCGCGATATCAACCCCTACGGTCTGTCAAGAGGGACAAAAAGGCAATTCACCATAATAAACTCTTATTTTAGGGTGGTGTTATAGCGACATCTAGTGGCACAACTTAGTATGTACCTTACATATGAATGTACTGTATGTTCCGACTTACGTTGAAATTCGGTTACGACACATTCTCAAGAACGGATCTCCGTCGTAACTCGAGGACACACACACACACACACACACACACACACACACACACACACACACATATATATATATATAAACATACATACATTACAACAACAATAAAACAACATTGAGTGGATGTGTCAGCGCACTACCACACTAGGTGACAAATCAGGACAATCTGACATGCTGAACATTTCACTGTCACATGTCACAGGAAGTGCCAACCTGGGTCCAAAGTCACTCCAAGCCCGTTTGAGCATTCTGCACTAATCCTTGTCCCAAATCCTGGACAGTGGCTTAGTATATGGGAAGAATCCAAAAGAAAGATGCGGCTTTCTCTGAGAGTGATGCACGGCCAGGTCGGAGCAGCTCCATGAGACCATGACTAGAGGAATGTTTCATGTTTGGATGAACAGGTGTAATTGTGTCTCTGTGTTTCTGCCTGTGCTGCTCAGTCTCTCTTGTGCAACACAAATGTCAAAGGAGAAAAACCTCTCTCTGTTGTTTGGCAGAAGGAGAAAATTGGCTATGGTCTGAATATCTGCAGCTTTCCATCTGCCATGTTCCTTAACATTTCTCTAAAGAATGGAGCTGATCACATGGAACCCAAGTGTTCTCTTATTCTCTTCGACAGACTTGAGATGAACACCTTCATAAATAACTGAGTAACGATCTGTCAACCCAAATGTTTTTGTAAGAGTTTGATTTAAGTTATGTTCGTGGAGTTTGAAGTAAACAGATCTATCAGGGATCACGCAGGATTTAGTCTTGGAGGTTTGGGGAATGAAACATTATAAGTTAAAGTTACATCGTTTTAAAAACTCTGGAAACAACACAAGGACAAAATGTACAACAGATGACTGACAACATTTTTATAAGCATCCTTGACGACCTCATCAGTTCACCATCTGCCTCTTTTCTTTCTTTTTTTTATCAATATTCCTAGGGAGCCAGGAAGAACAACAATGTGACGATGCCAATCCGAATCATTAGTCAGTCAAGTGATCAACGAAACGTAATTCAATAAGGGATGGAAAGAAAGCCGGAGCAGCGTGGGTAGAAACGTCGCTCACAGACGGTCGGCGCGAGCCTTTGCTCTGGCGGCTGAGCAGATTCTAAGGACGGTTTGTCACATTACATCAGTCAAGTTCAGACTGACTGAGTGCAGATGTAAAGCAAAAGAGCATGAATACATTTTACGGCTGACTTGGCAGAATTAGAGGACTGATTGTCCTGGAGTTAGTTACATTCTGAGGGCCCCCATGAGGAGGAACCGGACATTTCTGCTCGTTGGAAAGTCCTTAAACGCATCTTTCACTGTTTTCATTTGTGGACCGCAATATCAGCATCACAGCAACAACACATACACAATCATGCAAAGAGACTCATATAACCGTCCATTCTTTTTTTCTCCATTATTTTTTTTGCCTGCTCAGTTCTTTGCGTCGTTATCTTGCATCCTCCTATCTTTCACTCTCCTCCTATTCCCCCTCTCTCCCCCTCTCTCCCCCTGCGGTTCCTGTCACTTGTTCACAGATGAGTGGCCTTTACGTCGCCATGACCTAAATGTGTCACATCCCTCTCACTACAGCTCTCTCTCTCTCGCTTCCTCTCTCCATCCTTCTGCTCTCTCCCTATATCCCATCCTGCCATCTGTATATCTCTCAATTGAAAAAAAAAAAAAGATTATTGCACCACTTTTAGAAATGCAAATGGCCTTTGACCGGTTTTGAAATTGCTGACCTCGGGACTATCTGTTTGTTTCTCCGCCCTGTGCTGTTCCTCCTTTCTCCTCTCAACAAAAAGGCAAACTTTTTGTCCCACGCTGTATTTGATGAAGATATTTCTGTTAAGCTCTACTGACACCAGACGATTGGTGCAACGTTACATCCACACACATGGGCTGCACAGATAAGCTACAATCTCTCCTGCAATTCAATGTGACATTTATTTAATACCACAATACACAACACTGATCACTTGCAGTTACTGTGCATGGCTAATTCACTGTCACTCACACTCACACTCACCCATACAGGCAGATCCATTGAGGTTGGGCTCGTAGCCCTCATCACAGACACATCCTCCCACAGGTACCATCCATTCCCCCTCAGCGTTGCAGTGCATGCGGGGGGGCGTGCCTCCTTGTGCTTTACTGTTGGGGACACATGTCCCACTCACTGGCACCAAGGCCGTTGGCTCAGCCCCTGAGGGAGTTGCCGGGTAGGACGCCAAGTAGAGGCTGGTGGCAGGACAGCGGCGGTAGAAGATGGACACACCCATGAGGGAAACGCAAGCTCCACTGTCCACGATGGCCAAGACAAATCTGGAACAGGTGTTGGGTGTTAGACCTTTGGGGGTGGAGGTATAAAACATGAGCACAAAAAGTGTCGGGCAGTGAATTACCCGCTGCGCGTGAGAGGGGCAAAGCTGCGTGTCTTGATGTTGACCCGGCTGTATCTGTTTGGTTGGTACTGGTGAGGGGAACTGGGCTCCACCTTGGAGAAACTCTTATCTGCTGCAATTGTGTCAACCTTCACCCAGCCCTCTCTGCTCTCCTTCTCTTTGCCGGGCGGCTGCATGGTGGACACATGAAAGTGGACAGTGGAGGGAAAGATAATGAGCGGCAGATAATGAGTTTTTGTGGGGGATGTGAAATGAAAGACAAACAGGAAGAGAATGATGAGTCATTAAAGTGAGATGCTTTTCCAGACTGGAGCTACACAGTGCGTTCATTCAAAACAGCAACATCAGGAAATAAGGAAGCGAAGATGAAAGACCGGATCGAGCCTGTGCTGTATTTCCCAGGCTGGTGTATAAAATGAGGCAGTTTAATAAGGAGTGTAAATGTTTACTGAGATCTGCAGTATGAGGGTCCCAGTGGGGGGGGGGGGGGGGGGGGGTCTCCACACGGGGGGGGGGGGGGGGGGGGGGGGGGGGGGTTCTGCTCAAGTCCCTGCAAAGGCTTTCAGCACTGCAGTGGTCTGTGCTCCCCTGTGACTCGCCTCTGATTCCTCATCAGGCTTTGATTTGCATATTTAAAAAGCATCTCACTTCCCTGAGGAGAAATGCATTCATCTGTACAAATAATACTGCATCGCTCCCACCGCGGCTGCAAGAGCCTATGAAGCCCAGTTGTGAAATACACAACATAAAATCGAAAACAAACCCATAAGTGCATAAAACAACTTTCAGCATTTTGTAAACCAGAATAATGTGTTTGACGACAGTGTTGTTGTCAGTGAGTATATCAAACAACAGTAAGCAATATGACCATAAAGGAGAGGAACGACTGGAGTCACCTCAGATGCCCAGGTCCTCTCCAGCTCCCTCTGGGAGTCGGCCTGTTTATAATACAGGGTGAGGGTCTCTCGGCAGGTGGGTGATGGTGACCTCAGGCTGGCGCAGTCACGCACCGAGAAACGCAACGTGACAAACACCCGTGGAGCTGAGTGGCGGAACAGGAACGGCGTGGCCAACCAGTTGTCCTGCAGACGGGGGTTTTGGTTGACGTTGCAGACCTCGAAGGTTCGTATGAGCTTCCCCCGGTCGTCCATGACACTGACCTCATCCCACTGAGAAGGACCGAGACAACACAATGAGCTCGTGTGAACTCAGGCCTGTAAAATGAATCTGATCCAAAGCAGGGAGCCATAAAATCGCTGTTTATAAACTGTAGTAAAAACCCTGGTATGTCAAACATTTATTTGGTGCAATGAATCTTCCTTCTCATAAAAATAGGTGGATTACATGTTGGAAGGTAAATATTTAGGATATAGTGAGTGTTGCTGACATGTGGAGTTTGTCCTTTACTAAGGTCACATTCTGTTGCTTCACATATTCATCCTACGTGGGAAAAATATAAAAGAGCGCTTGTTTTTTATTGACGAACCACATGCTGGTACGGAATCAACATGTGGAAGGTTGCTCTACCCTGCCGGTGATATAGGTCATCTGTCCTCCGTGTGCTCCATTATAGATTTTCCATGGTCTAATTAGAGAATCAGTGATTATAAAGCTGGTAGTTGAATAAACAACTTGAGCCTTTCAGTTACTACATAAAATGTTTGAAACATGCAAACGAAACAAAAAGTTTATGTGATTTTAAATATGTTTTCGAATGAATATCCAGCTACTATCCTGTGTTTGTCTCACATGTAGCATGAGCGCTATTTTGATTCTGGCTGCTACTGCAAAAAAATAAAAATAAAAATAAAAATAATCAAATAAAAACATTGTTGTTTGCATGGACAGAGACAGCAAAAAGAGATAGAAACGAACACGAGATCAGCACTTTTTAAAAGTATCAAAAAATACATCCAATAACAATAGTTCAGTTTCAACAGTGTATCACTGCTCGCAAGTGACACATGGCAAATGCTTGTGTGCCACATTGTGTAATTATATATTAATATAATTATTACAGACATGTGGAATAAACTACGCCAATTTTGGCTAATCTGGATATTGTGGATGTACAATCACTGTGGAGAAAAGTGACTGGGTTTAGTTTCACCAATTACACAGTGCGATGCCTCCCGGGATGACACGGCAGCTTTAGGCCTGTGTTGCTGAGTGACGAGCAGGGCCCTTTCTGTTGTAACACAGAGGAATTATGTATAAGGCCTCATCATCATTATTCTCCCCGCGACAAAGGAAAGGGGGACAAAAGGCCCTGACATCCTATCAGCGTGCATGTGTTTCTGCGTTTGTGCATGTTAATGTGTCTCTGTTCGCCGTGTGATTCCGACAACCCGGCGTAAACAAAGATCTTCGCAGCATCACACATGAGGGGCTGCATTCATACTGGGCCCATTTGGAATGATGATGAGATCAGTGAGCAGATAGAAACATCTCTCTCTCTCTCTCTCTCTCTCTCTCTCTCTCTCCGGGGTCATGATTCACCCTGTCCGTCAAATCGGATGGAGGGGACAACAGACATGGCGGTGCGCAGAGATGCAGATGGACAGTAGACAGCAAGAGAGGTAGGGAGACAGGAAATGTGCATGTGAGCGCATGTTATTGTGACAGAGTCAGTGGCTGCAGCACAGCATTTATTAGTTTTGACCTCACCCCCCACCCCCCACACATAAACACACACACACATCTTCATGTTACTTTGTACTCTTATGTGACACAGGACATGGTGTTGCACCATCAGCTGTGCTTAACCTGCTTCATTCAAAACGTAGCACAGGTGGGGCGGGGCTTCAGACACATACCTACATGCAGAAGCAGAGAACAGCACACACACGTATATACCTCAGGATAATGCACAGGCACACACACACACACACACACACAGTAATCACACATTGAAAAAAAGAATAAGCAATGAAAGGTAAGGTGTGTGTGTGTGTGTGGGGGGTGAATATAAGCAGTGGGGAATCTGCAGGTTTGAGACGGAGGGGAAATGAGGGTTAGGCTTTAGACTGAGTTGGGGGATGAAAGACAGGATTTGCTGCAGGAGCTCCAGTGGTTCTGGGACTGTGAGGGGCAAAGGTAGAAAAGACTGAGAGCAGGAAAGAAATGCAGAGACAAAGAAGCTTGTCGGTACAAGAAGGGAAAGATGGTGGGAGAGTAACAAGCAGGAAGAGAGCGCATCAAAGAAGATCCAAAACCCCCTGGGCAACAACAAAAAAAGACAATAGTGAGGAAAGGGTTAAAATAAAAATAACACACACACACACAACCTCCCTCTTTCTCTCCCCCTCTCTTGATCTGTCTTTCTACTTTTCTCAGCTTGATGCCCCAGGTCAAATAACCATATCTCCATCTCAGAAGCATTTCTCATCCAGGAACCATTAAAATCCCTGCTTGACTCGCTCTCACACACACAAACACCCACGCACACACACACACACACCAACATTTGCAGCCATGGTTCACAGATTCTCAACATACATGAGGCCCTAATTAATCCAACATCATGTATAATTATGGCCCGACACTAGAGGCCAGACAGGGGTGATAATGACAGCGCATAGAGCTGATGTTTAGTGTAAGGTGAGATAAAAAGCTTGACGTGAGTGTGTGTGTGTGTGTGTGTGTGTGTGTGTGTGTGTGCGTGTGTGTGTGTGTGTGTGTGTGTCAGCCAGATGTTTCTTTCTAAATAATGTGGTGGTTTGCTCAGTAGTCTTTATGTAGATAGTTATGACTTGTTTTCATGTCATACAGAGTATGATGCTCTAAATTTATAAATCAGCTGTTGGAACACATTGCCCACGTATGGCTAGAGACTTAGAATAATACTGTTCTGAGTAACTGCCATAGGAGTTTCTTCCAGAGTAACAAGAACAAGTAGGCTACATTTGCATGTACACGTATAGATGTCCTATGTTGTCCTACACGTGGTCTGACTGATTATTTCAGGAACGGTGACAATGAAGACGATATTTGAGTATAATTATGAGACATATTAGAGCTGAGCCACAATCATTCACAGATGAGTGAATTTAACTGACCCTGGCAAAGTCACGCAAGTACACACACACACACACACACACACACACACACACACACACACACACACATATACATATATAGCTCAAGGCAAAGCAGCAACTTTGTATTAGAGCTGCTGAAGAATGGAGATCTATGGTTCAATCATTGGGATCCCCTTATGGATGAAGACACACAGTAAAGCTGAAGAGAAAATGTTGATGACTTGACATTAAAGACCTCTGGGATGTCCTGAAGCAAAGTGAGACAGTGTTCCTTACCAGGCCATCTCTAAACAGGCTGGTGTAAGTATACATATAAATTATATTCTGACATTTGACACTAAGCAAGACAATAGCTTAGAACTACTATTACTCAATGTTTATATTCAAACAAAATAAGGGTTTTATGTGGGAATAAAACTGTGATTACAGCCCAAACCCTAAAACGTTATCATTCACTGGCCTCCTAAATGCTGAGGGCCACACTGACAGCCCACTCGCTACTCACCCCCGTGTCTGGGTAGGTGGTCCAGCCCAGCTCCGAGGTAGACTCTGTTGTGTCCAGCAGCATCACTGAGGGGAAAAGAGGCAGACAAGGCATAAGATAACATATAAACAGGTTAGAGTTAAACCTTACAACAGTGTGAATGCTAAAATTGCAGATTGTGTGAATTAATAATAAAACCATCTTCTATGCCACAAGTAGTTGGCCGTTATGACTGAAACACATCCAGGCTTATTTCATGTTTCTCTTTGATTTTCCATCCCATGCAGTATAGACAGTGATCCAGCTGTGCACATCTGTCAAACCCAATAAGGGATTCTGAGTAATGATGCATTTTGGCACAATGTTCTGGTGTTCAAAAAATTATTCCGTCTAACCCGATGGAGCACTGGGATTAAAGGTCAAATTTTCCGACTTTTAAAAAGCCATAACAGTTTCTGTCAGATTTTGTTAAAATGTAGGAAACTGATGATGCTTGGTGAGTAAATTAAGTTAAGCATTAGTGTCTCTTTTATTTCGGGTTTCAGCAGGCACTTGGTCATTTACACCGATCTGACACAAAAAGCACAAAAACAGTGCATGGCTTTTATTTTCCAGAGTATTTTGCTTTGTGTACGTTTTTTTCTGAAATTAAAAAAAAACAAGCTATCAAAAATCAAAATTCCACACTCAGACAGGGACTTTAATGATGAGTGGTGTGTGCTGACACACACGACTTCCCACACAAAACTAAACTCCACCAACTTTCCATTAGTATTCCAAAACCATTGTGGCTACCACTCCCCCAGTCTGCTACACTCTGCACTTACCAACTGAATACAGAGCAGAAGTTATCTTGCACCCGGCTGTGGCAGAAAACATATGACTTCAGGTCTGAATGGAGTCAATGGAGGAAAATGCAAAGGTGTTTTTCCATGTGAAAAACTAATCACCTAAAGGCCTGCACGCACACACACACACACAAAGCATTGTGTGTTGCGAGCCAGAAGGCATCCACCTCTGTTTACAGATAAATAATTCTCCACATCGTTGTCATACCATTCTCATGCTTTTCATTTCCATTCCATGTCACACACAATCATCCAGGGGAGAAAAGGGGGCTCTTTTGCTCCCTGTGACGAGCAGAGACCAAAGAGAGCATGAAAAATGGCATCTATATAATCATCACCCAGGTGGCTCCCCATTCATTTCTCAGACGTAAAAGCTTGTGTACACACACACATGCACACACACGCACCAAATCCCTTCTTCTCCTGTAAAGAAGAAATGGTTTCATTTCTGGCTGATGATACAACCTCTCTGTTCTCTGGCCCTACTGCAAACAGGATTAGACTCCCAGATGGAGACTCCTGTAAATCTCTCCCACAATCCTATATATTTTTTTCTCAATCCATCCTTCTCTTCCAGTCCGCCTCCATGTCATTTTCACTAAATTCACACATGTTCCATGGAAATCCTCCAGGATTCAGAGTGATCCCACTCGTATCAAGACAGGAATACAAATGGACTGTGACGGCTAAAGATTATATGCAGCCACAAGCATCAGAATAAATAGTTTCTGGTGCGACGTATGCCAACGTATGGACGACAGCTTGGCACGGCCAATCAGCTCGAGGCAGGAGACTAAATCCACCAAGCCAGGAAAGTCAGGAAGCCATGTAGAGGAATTTCCATTACTGCCACACCTCTCCTACTTTTTATTTGAAGACTTTGTGCTCTCTTTCATCACAGCATCCAACATCCTGTGTGTGAGGACTTGACAACCGGCCATTGATTCGTTCCCCTCAGCTCTGTCTCCTGTCAAGACTCATCCTCAACTTCAAACTAATAAATCACCATCGAGAGTATGAGCTTGTCCTCCGTTAAACCCGTCACGCACGCCATACTGTACATTCTGACCTCGTTAAGCACCATCGGGTTTATATCAAAGAGGAAACACACTCACAAATGCAGCAAATGTGTTATTCCAAATTCAATTAACCCTCTGCTCGGGGGCAGAATCATGCATCAATAATATATAGCAAACTATTTTTGACATTAATATTTATGCCTCGACTATTTAGTTTCTTGTCACGGGGCCCTGGGGACCACGGGCCCTCACGTCACCGGGCAAACCCGTACATGCGGATCATGTGAAGGGGTGTTCGACAAGCTTTTGTCTCATTGCGTGACATTAGCGTTTTGAATAATTCACCATGGCATCTTAAAGATAAGCGTCGAGTGCTGTGTGGCTACACACAGGATGAGGCCGAGCTGAGGCATCATCATGGCTGACTCCTGTGTGTGAGGCAGCGCTGAACAAAAGAGAGGGAGGCGAGGCCACTTGACAGTAAAAGCCCCTTTATTTAACTCTCAGACGAGGCTTACGCCTGCAGAGCGCCGCCGCCTCTCTGTTATTGGCCCATCTGAGGGACGGGACACTCAAAGTTTGTCTCTGACAGTTCGCAGAAGTGCTGAGTCTGCAATCTGGACCCGAGTGCTGTTTTAATGCATGGCCGCCTCTCAAGTCCTTCCTGCGCCACTCTCGACTCATTCCCCCCTTTTCCCTGCCTCCATCGCGCCCCCTGTCCCCCTCATATGCCCCACTCTCTCCGCACGTGTGTATTATTCATCAGAAAAGTGACAGCGGGGGCCGCGCGTCTCTGTACGCTAAACAAGAAGATAGTCCCGGCTCCATTATTCATGCCAGACCTGCTGTTTGTTTGGGAGGAGGAGTGACAGAAGAAGCGGGGAGATGAGCAGAAGGGAAAACACAGGGTTATGAAAACAGGATTTGGAGAAGGATGATACGGCTCTGCTTTTGTGTACTCAGTAGCTCGCTCTTCTTCTTCTGTTATTGCCGAGGTGGCCCGCGTTCGTTTATGACAATCCCCCGTGGAGGGTTCACTTCAGCTGAGTGACCCTCTTTCCGCTCTCCAACATTTCATTCCACTCCGCCCGACACTTCTCACCGCTCTGCATGTGTGGTCATGCATGCGCAGACACTCGGCGGTGCTAAGTGTAGCGCTGTCGTTCATGTCACGCCTCTCTGGCGGCAGATGTGTGCTACATTACTGCACGCTCTCCAGGTAACAGGAACACCAGGCGCTCTCCCCGGCCCAGCAAAAGAATTAGGGTGTTAACATTAATGTAAGAGTGGTGTGAATGTGTGTGTGTGTGTGTGTGCAAAGGGTCACAGGGCTTACAGGCAGGTATAGAAGCACACACACACACACACACACACACACACACACAGTCTCACAAAATAATTCCCACAGTGCCTGCGAGCATGCTGAGCAGCAGTCAGGTCGTATTTTGTCTGGTGTCCACTCATCCACCCATCCCATCCCCGCCCATGCTTTATACGCTCCAGATGCTGCCTCCCACAGACAGCCGAGGACATGGCCTACACCAAACCATCATTACAAACAACCACAGTGAGCGAGGGATAGGCCAAGACAGAGGAGGAGTGAGGATGGAGCGGGAGGCGGGAGGGGAGAGGGGGGTAAGCATGCACATGTCAAAGTGAGTTATCGGGCAGATCTGTGGCAGTTACACTGACTGAAGGTGCAGCTCCAGCAGACAGCGCGTAAGCCAGGTTAGATGACAGAGCGGTGCCGGCGATGATGAGTCGCTGAACAGGCAGCAACAGGCACAGGTAGGAGGACCGTTCTGCATAGCTCTGTGTAAGCACATCTTAAAGGAATAGTTCAGCCCTCTCGCTTGCTCCAGACGTCCTGATGGATCAAAATCCAGACTCAACATCAAAGCCTACATGAACAAACTTATTTTCACAACCCCGTCTCGACCATCAGCTGCCACCGAGAATGGAGGGATGTAAATGTGACACGAGCTCAGTTTGGATCAGGCAAACCGGTGGAGCCGTCAGCAGTCAAACGTGGCTCTGCCTCACTTTGGTCAGTGCCATGGTGCGAGCTGCCAAGTGCAGCTTTAATGTGAAATTCAAAACTGCACACTGCATTCCAGTGTCACAGTGGTTCATACCACGTCTCCGTTTTTCAGTCATGTTTGGTGCTACATCGCTGCCTGTTCGTGCAGGCGCAATATCTGTCATGCTATCTGCCTTGGTTTGCAGCTGCCTGGGGTCTGAAACATTTTAATGAAAATGATGAATCTGGTCATAGTTAATTGTTGCAGTGTGAATGACAGGCATGATGCATCCTCCACTTCCAACCAACATGTGATTTTTCTCCCTCTGCAGAACATAGCACAGTGCAGCCTGGATGGATTCAGTGGCGTCCACCCTGCTGCAGCCCCTCTGTGACGGGCACGACATTTATATTGTTATCACACCTCCTCTTATTTATTTTTAATTTTTACACCCAGGACTGGGATGGCAATCTGCCCAATTAACACCCAATGAAATCCCCAAATTCACACAGCCTAGTGTTTTCACCAATTTCACACGAGACGTTTCTTAAAATATGAAGCAGGTTGCAACCAGAGACTCACATGTGTTACAAAAAAACGCAATGTCAAAAGTCAGAAATGTTGAAAAGAAATTGTTTCAACGTACTTTTAAACTGAACTAAAGTACCACACTGGAATAATACTTGCAAAACCTTTAAATCTAGTTGGATTTGTATCTGGAGAAGTAGTTTATATAGAGCTATGAGTCAGAGTTCCTATTTGTGTGTTGTTTTTTTAATTATCTTAATAAACAAGTGCTGTCTGTTGCCAGATGAGATTACCTTCTCATGGTATGACATAAGTACATTTCACTAATAGTATAAGGTTAATATCTGGGTAGTCATAGCCCAGTGAGCATCACTGCATCTCTACTCGTCCATGAAGAGCTGTAGGGGCATCAGGTGTGCCTCCCATGCGCAGGCCTCCCCTCCAGAGTAGTGTGATAATCCATTGTGAGTACACAACCTTCAGCAACACATCAACCATTTACAGGCCCGTCACGCCAACGCCTCGCATCAACGTGCATCATCACTTACACAGCCAGCATGTGTGATAAAACGCCCCGTCACTCGTGGAGTTTGTCAGCGCAGCAAAAAAAAGGACAAGAGTCTGAAATTTAAAGTTCTTTGCGGTCGGTGGTGTGAAAACAGACACGAGCGGGATTGTGCGAGGAGGATGCACTGATTTACTGGACAGACGGCAAACAAAGGAAAGACAGACAGTAAACACAGAGTATCTATACCATGCACCCATAATCGACCCAGACAGACTCTCTTCATTTACGGCCATCGAAACTGTGGCAGACGCCAAATCCTCCTTTCACGCCATAAACTGGATGCTTCAATTCATCTGGATTTATAGACACGGCCATGCTACTGGGTTAATGCTGTATTATGCGGAGCTCTTTCTCAATTATTACAGTCAGTGGGGCCAGTAACGCTGCGCAGCCTCCTTCATTCTGCTGTCACCCTGTCTCATCTTAGTCCAGGCCATCTGTTCCAGACGCGGCGCAAATCTGTGGCAACGAGGCTGACATGCAGCCCACCTCTGTCACGGACCATTACTGACACACATCTTGCCGTAAAGGAAAGCTAATGGGAGATGAGCGTGAACAGGTGCAGCGCGTTTCCCCCTTGAAAGTAATTGCGTGCCGACTGTAACCCCAACCTCAAGTGATGGGGACGGGATGCAGAGGCGGAAGTCATGTATGGGCAGATGCTGAAGCATGCAAGTGCCTACAAAGAGACACACTCACGCATATGTACAGACCTATACACACATATTCTATATAAGGGTAGGCAGTCTGTCACTATCACACACACACACACACACACACACACATACACGTGTTCACTCCCGCCTGCAATTAATGGAGACATGTATTATTTCCATTTAAAAGGACAAAGGCAGAAAAAAAGATGTGTCCACTGAAATAAAAGGGCAATAACTATAGTGTAGTGGAAATTGGGTCTTTGGCTTATTTCCATATTCTTTTCCTGCAGGAGCTTGATAGGCCCCCAGCATGCACCTGGCACGTCCTCGCCAACAAAGTCCTACCTAATGTGCTGCCACCATGGCTCACACCAGCATGTGCATGCATATTCAAGCGCTCAGACACAAAACACGGAGCGCACAAAACTAACGCACCGGCCCGTATGAGCAGGGAGAGAGGTGCTGATGGAGGCGGCGAGCCCAAAAAGCAGGTTGCAATGGATTTCTTCATGACATTCTGACCTCACTTTAAGTGCCACAGATTCACACATTGTCAAAGTGTCCAGAAGTCACAGAGAACCTCATACTCAGGGAGATACAGCAGAAGCACACCAGGAGACCATCTCACAACCTTCAGACTCATTTCAAACACATGGTGAGAGTATAGCTGTGTGAAATCTCCATCACGCTGCAGCCGCAAACACACACACACACACACACACACACACACACACACACACACACGCACACACACACGCAGGCCAACAAAAAGCAAGCATCATTCATTAAGTCATTAATATGAGCCAACTGAAGTAAAAGTTGAGTCCTCACCTTCCTCCGCTGAATGAGGCTGGAAAAACAGACAGAGAGACAGAAAGACCCTCCACATCTCCACTGTACAGAACGACACTGACGGAGAGGTAGAGAGGGAGGGATGGAGTATGAAAGAGAAAGAGAGAGAGAGAGAGGTGGAGATAGAGTCAGTGTGTATGTGTGACAGACTGAGGGAGAGAGCGTGAGAGGGGGTGGAGTCTGTTTGCTCTCTTTATCTGGAGGAGAGAGCAAGAGAGAGACAGAGAGAGAGAGAGAGAGAAAGAGGGGATAAGGGGTTGATGGATGAATGGACGAGGGAAGGAGGAAAATATTTACAGAGCAGCACATACACAACAAGCAGTGCCAAGTGAGGGAGTAAACAAGGCACAACGCTGCTGTTGGAGAGAGAGAGAGAGAGAGAAAGAGAGAGAAAAGAGAGGAGTGGGAGAAAGTTTTCCCTTTGTGTTTGAGGGAAACAAAGAGAAAGCAAAGGAGAGTCATCGAGAGAAAGTGACAATGAGGGAGGAGGTGGGGGAAAAAATGAATAAACAAGTTTGTCAGCTCTCTGAAACAGCTGCCTCGACATGTCTGACGGCATCCGCTCCAGCTTCCCTCTCCTGCCCTCTACAGGTCTGCATCAGTCCGCCTGGCTCACTGTGTCTGGAACCTTAGGCCCCCACACTGTGTCTGGTACCGTGGTCCCCACACTGCCTGGAATCGTGGTCCCCACACTGTCTGGTACCGTGGTCCCCACACTGCCTGGAATCGTGGTCCCCACATGTCTGCACACTGTGTAAACTTGCCTTTTTCAAACTGTGGCGTGTGAAAAGTCATTAAATCCTTCTTACTTCCCTTTCTCACTCTCACTAATATTTACTTTCTCATACTTTTGGTGGAAAATGAATGTAATGTTGTCATATTTCTGGATCTTGTATATGACTAACCCCCCTCCACCCTCCCACCCCCCGGCTCTCAGACACACTCATTGCTCATCCAGGCTGCATCTAGACACACACTCCAAACCCCCATACAAGCACACACAGGGCTGAACACTCCTCTGGTCAGTGCACGCCACTCGCTGGTCAGACTGCAGTACTGCAGCTTGTTGATGGGTTTTCATGCCCCAGTTCACGGCAATGAATAAAACTTCAGGGAGATGTTGACTGCTGGCTTGACACAGTTAGATGGCCCCATTCCCAGCCAGCCAGGGGCCCTATACCCTTGGCTTTGTGCTCCAAAGAGGCTGATGTACACAAATGAACAGCAAAATGCAACAGTCCTCAAGTCATTCAAGCTAGAATTTTTTTTTTTTACAGCTGAAACAATTACTAATTTAATTAGACATTTCAACAATCTCTGGATTTGCAAATCACTGTATTTAATTTTAGAGCTAATGCATTTTCAAAGGAAATGTCTAAAGAGGATGTCTAATCTCCAGACACTCTTCTCATACACACACTGATAAAACACACCAACACAGGAAGGAATACAGCCACTGGGGAAAACAGCTGTGGGTTTTAACTCCTGGCTTTATTTTAGTAAGAGCTGGCACAGTGCAGGAATGAGTACCAGACAAAACACCAGATAAACCTCTCTCACTCGCTCTTTACTATGGACATTTTAGTCACATGAAACCTTCATGACTTGTTGTTGCCAACTTGTTTTGACCGATGGCATCACAGAGGGATTTGAAAGTCTATGCTCATAATTCAAGTCACATGTTTCCATACAAGATGGACAAGGTTATTTTTGTCTTTAGTTTCTCAAACAATTTTCATTATTGTTTATTATATTATTATATTACCAGAACAGACAACGTCGTTATAGAAAAACAATAAAGGTCAACTCTGTGGTCGTCCCTCACTTTTGTTTTCCCACAGAAAAAAATACAACAAAAGAGAAAAATATACATATTAGACATGTGCGTATTGTGGAAAACCGCAAAACAACGCAGTGGCATATGCCATTGCAGCAGTGTTTCCAATGGGCAAGAGAAATTAATATTTGTATTATGAAAAGTATGCAAACTAAAGTAAACCAGAGGCAGACATATCGGAACAATATTACATGTAACAAGAGATTGACACAAAAAGATAACAAAAAAAACTGCTAACTGTTGAAAAGTGCTTTTCTGTGTGGAAACATGCACAAGATGCAGCTGTACAAACAGGTACACAACATTTGTATGCAAGTACAGCCACTATAAAAGCTGATCTTGATTCAGTAACCAGAGAGTCTAAATATACACATACTTTCAGGCTTTTGGAACCAAATACATAAGACACTTTTGTGCATAAACTACTGAAATATATAGGACTAAATTAGTGTCTTTATTCAGTTTGGCAATCTCATACAGCCTATGTCTTATCTGAACCCAACATTATATTGTATCAACTGACTTAAGTAGGTTTCAATACATCCCACACACAACTGTTTTATGGCGGCAAATACTTTTGATTTGATGTAATACTTTCTTTGAGCCTCTAAGAATTTATTTTCATTTTGTAATACATTAGCTTGTAGTTTCTGCACCCAACTCTTATAATGTGCTGTGAAAACTACTTTCCAACAATAGACCAGTCTTCCTGGGTTTGCCCTGCAGTGAAACTGAAAACACACCCACACGTTTTAAATATGCTAATGAAATCTATATACAGTGGGTTTAGCTGAAGAGGACAGGGACTGCTGCAGCAGCCCCCCCTGGCTGCAAGGCGTATCAGGCAAATGGACAGAGCAACAAGTCAGTCATTTTTTGGGGTCAAGCTACTAGACTCCAAAACCAGCTTTTCAAGCTTGACCTGAATACATTAAACCCCCTAAATCCTGCAACCTTTTAACACTGGGGGTAGATGAAGACCTGAACACTGAACATATGTTGATCCTATTATATGGATCAATGTGCACGGAACTGGCACTGAGGATGTCAACAAACGTTAAGTATTTGTAATTCAGTTAGGTTTGGCCCACGTTTAAAGCAGGATTACAGAGGATTCTGTGAAACCGTTTACAAAAAAAAATACTGTATTTGATTTTTCAAAGAGGCACACAACTGCATACATAAAAAAGACAATCTTATTTAATCGCTGCATTAATATCTATATTAAATAACAGTACAATACATATATAACAAACTGCAGTGCATCATACTACCCAACATTTCAGTATGTTACAACACATTACATCTCCCACTAATCCCCCTGGTCTTTCACCTTCTTATCGCATTATAGTCCACATCACCCAGCGTCCCCTGCAGCTTTGCTCTCGGCGTCGTTACGATCTCTCATTGATACTCAGGGCAGTGTAACAATACAAATTCTCCCCAGAGGTTGCAACTTCCTGTCTCGTGTAACCTTATGATATATTGTGTATTGTTTAGCCCATTGTGCCCAAATCCCATTCTCCATATGATATCTTCATCCATTTTTCTTCTATTGACGTTTCTCGCTTCCCTCCACCCTTTATCCCATTCTTCTTGCCCCTTCTTTTTCATTTCTGACTTGACTATAGGCTACCCTTAATCTCTCTTGTGCTATTATTAAAAACCATACTAACACCTTTTTTTTCTTGTAGCTTCTTTGCATACTTGTCATCCAGCTCATCTGCATCCACACTCAGGAATCCATATGAACGTAATTGCTCTTCCTGATCTTGTTATTTTGGCTATAGATGGCCTTGAATCTGACTTCATGTACTTCATTCATACTTTATAGTGCACTAGTAGATAGGCCGGCCTTTTCTGGACACACGCTTGCTGCCCTTTTATCATTGCAGAGTAACGAAACATAACTTCTTACAGTATCTATGCGGGTGCTGCTGTTCTCTGAAGATAATGACGGTTCTTCTTCTGATGTTCAGTGGTGGTGGGCAAATAAGCGCAAGGTGCATCACTGCCACCTTCTGAACTTTCCTCTGAACTTTCCTCCTCTGCAACGTTTCTTTGACACTGAGTCTACACGCACATACACAAGCACACATACACTCACGCACACACACTCTTCTAGGATGCTCATTGTATCGTTGGAGGAAGAACAACCATGGGCACCTTTTCAGTAGGGGACATGGGTGCAGGGTCTTTTGTCTCTGGCTGCCCCGCGATCACTACTTCAGGCACGGCAGAGGGAGAGGACCTTGCCGCACTGGCAGCGAATTCCTGTGTGATGTCATCAAAGGTCCTCCCTTTGGTTTCAGGCACTTTCAGGTAGGTGAAGATAAAGAACTGAATGAGGAGGACCATAAAGATGATGAAGACGTACGGGCCACAGAGTTCCTGAGGGTACAGACAAGAGTTTGTTATGGGATCAACTGCAAATTCAGCTTAAATGACTTTTTCCCAAAGATGATTTTGATGTAGTAAATGTATCCGTACCTCCAGTTTAGGGAAAGTTAGCCCTACCAAGAAGTTGGCAGTCCAGTTACAGAAACCAGAGACAGCTATAGCAGCCGGTCGAGGCCCCTGGGAGAAGAGCTCAGCCACAATGAACCAGGGAATGGGACCTGGACCCATCTCAAAACTAGCAACAAAGCCAAACACAGCCACGATGGCCAGGTAGCTGAGAGATGGGTTGGTTTTCTGCTCAGAGGGAGAAAACAGTAAGTTAATGAAGTTGTGTTTATGTAGGCCAAAAGTTACATCACATGAAGAATCCAGCGATGGACATTTACCCCTAGAGCGAGCGAAATTGTCATAACGAGGGCACAGGCGGCCATTCCACCCAGGCCAATCAGGTGCAACGTCCTTCGCCCCGCCTTTTCAACAAGGAACAGCTGGTCCAAGAAAAAAGATCGATTAACAATCCACAATGACAACATGTAAGACATGAGATAAACTAAACAGTCCGACACTTACAGAGACAACCGTAAACACAGTGTTGACGACTCCGGCTCCAATTGTAGCATAGATGGGTTGAGATACACCGGCACTGTCAAATATGCCTGTTGAGTAGTAGAAGACCTGACAGAGGAGAGAGCGAGAAAAAGTCACGATTAATATTTAATTTCCATTTCGGTGCGAAAATTTACAGCGCACTCTGAAATCACATTACGTTAAATGTGTTTAATTGGATTATTTTACTACATGAGCCATTGTTTATATCTAAATATATAACATTTGTGTAGCTTTCATTTGGCATAGTTACAAAGTACAACTCTGTAAAAGAGGCATTACGTAAAACTCCACTTGCTGCTTATTCACTGAGTGATGTGGGTCATGATGTTGTGCGTCAGGGTTTAATCAATGTTGCAGCCTTTAGCCACAGGCTGCAACAACTTCACAGTGATTGCCAAGTCACACGGCAATTGTCAACACAATGTAGTCATCCTAATTACACAATCTTATCAACTAAACACCTTTTAAATAAGCTCAGTCTCCCGCATTGCCTGCAGCCAAGACGCATCTCTTGTCCTCTGCTTTGACTACATTTGATATTTCACAACTCCACAGTGAGATATATTTTCCACTCACAGCGTTGATGCCAGACAGTTGCTGAGACAGCTGGAGGACGATCGCGATGATGATTGGTTGACGGTATAGCGGGGAGCGGAAAAGTTCGGGGATGGTCACTTTCTTCTCCAAGGCCATCTTCCTCCCTTCCTCCTTCATCTCTTGAATATCGTCCTCCACATCTTCGGTGTCACGCAGGCGTACGAGTGCTATGACAAACAGATGGGATGGATGGACAGATAACAGGTCCATACATTACTATGTAAACAGAATGTCATGTAAACAGTGGCTGGAACAACATGTAACGTGCTAAAACTTTAATAAGTCACAACGTCAGAGGACATGTTTCAAATCCTCAGATCATAAAAAAAAATCCATGAAACGTTCTAGATTCAGTCAGAATGCCATGTCCAAACTAACCATTTCTTGCCTCTTCTTCCTTTTTGAGGACAATGAGCAGGTAGCGGGGGCTCTCAGGGCAAAAGGGCAACATGATGGTCTGCAACACGGCAGGCACGACCGTCAGGGCCAGCAGCACAGGCCACATATCATCAGAGCCCAGCAGAAACTCCAGGCCAAAGACCTAAAATAAACAGGCAGCAGGTGATGAGAATTTGTAATGCATGTACTTAAGTCAGCGTATTTCTGCTACATGCATTTATCAGAGTTCATTTATCAGAGTTTAAACCCACAATAAAAGCAGCAGTCACAGTATTCACAATCTCCATACCTGCGCCACCAGGATGCCAACAACTACACCGAGCTGGTGCAGTGTGCCGAAGGCTCCTCGGACAGCGGTGGGAGAGATCTCGCCCACGTACATGGGGGTCAGTCCCGTGCACAAACCACAGAAGACGCCGATGATCAACCGGCCAATAATGACCATCTCAAAAGATCGACACAGGCTTGACAGCCCCATCAGACCACCGCCAATAAGTGCAAGGATATTAGCTAGCAGCATGGACTTGCGCCTGGTGATGAGCAACAATAAAGAAGGTGTGAATATAGATGTTAAATTCATGAAAGAAAAGCACCTTTAGCATAATTCATAGACTCAATCAGCTAATTTTGCTAATTAAAGTGTCATCTTTTGTTTGAAGCATTTGTTGCTCATATTGTTCTAACCTGCCGAATTTGTTGACCATGACTCCAACAGAGAAGGAGCCGATCATGCCGCCGGCACTGAAGATGGCCACAGAAAAACTCCACACCATGGTGGTGGTTCCCGGCTGGAAGGGCTCCCCGTAACGCTCCGTTGACACATTGCGGAAAAACGTGCGCAGTTTCTGCCACACAGCAGAAAAGGATAGCAAGGTGAGAGGTGCCTCGTTTTAAGGGGAGCATTTTGTCTTTTGTTGTTTATGTTCAATACAACTTCAGAGTTTTTGACATAACCACAGGGGGGCAGCACAGCTTTTAGCTTGGCTTTGATGCAAACAAAAAAAAAACTCATCTGCCTCGAAAATGGTTTTTAGGCCAGAGAAGACCTAGTTACCAAACTAAATCAGACAGGAGAGACAGAAAAGGTGTTACGTGCGTTTTCAGTATGTGTTAGGTAACATACAATCTATTGTACTAGAGATTACTACAATATTAATACCAAGGAACTGAGAGAAGACATGCCATTGCATGTATTATTAACCTAGGAATTATGCCTCTGCTTTGTCTTAAAATAAAACAATTGTGAGACACACACACACACACACACACACACACACACACACACACACACACACACATACCTGTTCTGGTGCGTTAATGACCCCAGTGTTGTAGCCAAACTGTAGTGAGCCGATGACTGCAGTTGCCACACAATAGAGAAGGTAAGTGGTCACCTTCTTTTTTGGCTGCTGAGGGAGAAAACAACAAAGATGTGACAGATTAAAGCAACGAGTAGGTGCATTATTTTATGTACCCTAACACCCCCCCCCCAAGTCTGTGTCGTGGACATGGCCTGCCTCTGTCTCGACAAAGCTCTTGTTGTTTATACTGGTAATGACACACAATGACCCTTTTTACATCTGATTTCCTACCGCGTCATCAGCTGCCTCCACCATGGTCCGTAAGCTGCGCTGCGACAACTAGGTATGTTCTGAGGTATTTCCCAGCTGAGACTCCAAACACACCCTGAGAGAATAAGATTAAATCCTATTGTTTGGGGGGTTTTTTTCTCCTCCCGCTGGTTTCAGAATTAAAGTGGGTTTAGTGCATTAAAATCCACTGACACTAATAAATTGGGACTATGTAAAAGTATCCCACCAAGCAGAGCTGAAGAGACTGGTGTGAACAAAGTTCACAGGTTCTTATGTATAGGCATGTCGAAGGAACAAGAATGAGATTAAACCGCACATTAAAGGACCGCTACCAAAGGACAAAGATTACATCATTCAATCAATTGATCATGCTTTATAATGAGGCATCAAAGGAAGCCATTTAAATGAGCCAGTAAATTCCGTCCACTGTCAAAAACCTCTACGGCATCAATGTAACATTCATAATGTCCTGCAGCGAGTTAATACATTGTTTCATACACTTCTAATCACACACAAGCAGAAAGACAGTCGCGGTGAGCTCTGTCCAGTGTATTAACAGTACACGCTATCGCTGTCAGCGCAGATAACACAATGCATTCCTCCAACATCATCTTCCACCTAGAACAAACTGCCCCAGTACGAGCTGGACTTCAACATGAAAAAGACACAAAGAGTTTCAACTCTGCTGACTCAAACTGTGCGTTCTCTCCTGCGCTCAGCTTAATGTACGAATGGAAGCACACGGCGTTCAATGTGTTCCTGGTTAACATCAAATAAAACCCCACTGAGAGAAGTGATGAACTAATGACTGCGGACTGATAACGGCATATTTCATCACAGTGAGATGGTGTACGTTCTCATCAAGCCACATAGTGTTATGCAAAGCGATGCAATGGGCTAAAAGTAGTGGTGCTACGGAATTGACAGGCTGTTTTTTGGGGGGTTTTTTTTAGCTTTTGGTTTGGAAACCGGAAATGCTGCTTGTGTGATAAAGTGTCAGAGAGCAAGGGGGAGGAAATGCAGTGTGGTGGCAGTAAAACAGGTGGATGATTCAACGAAATCATGAGGGAAAAACATTATAGAATAATAATTTCATGTTCCATCTGTTCATGAAAATGAAGCAAATTCATTTTTTAGTTACGTGCAGATTATTTTCGACCAGATGGTTAACTCAGGTAACATATTAAGAGAAAAAAAGGGAGTAGCATAGTCTTATCTCACTATTTTGATGAGAAAAATCTTGATGCGTGTCCATCTGTGTGTGTGTGTGTGTGTGTGTGTGCGCGCGTGCGTGCGTGCGTGCGTGTGTGTGTGTCCGTGTGTGTAATATCATCATGTCAGATGCATCTGCACCGACTTGCTGGTGTTGAGTAAGATTGAGAAAAGACACGTAAACTGTGAATTCACCCTTTCTACCAACACTGTGTCTAATTAGGGAGCGGCCAACTCGTAAGTCAACGTGCATTAGCAATGCGCTTAGACTGACATGTATTAATAATTTCACTGTGCTTGTTTGCTTTTTCTTTGTATGTTTGTTACCTATTCCACACGACAACTCTATAGCAGAAAGCATAGTGGTTTGCAGTTACATTCTGATCAATATGTAATTACTAATTACTGATAACCTGCCATGAAATGTGAACACTGACAAATCAAATGCTTTTAGTGCTCAGAAAACAGAAACATTTGAACATACGTGCTCATGAGGACTGTGTGATGTGAGTGAAAGCTTCAAAACAAGCACTGAATGCACCTTGTAGTGGTATTATTCTTCCATTGCTGTTTTCAAGATCAAGAATGAACCTCAGTTATTAAGTTGTACTTTCTTAATTTGGTCATTTCCTGTGCATGTTAGATTTTATTTGTAATGTTACTCAGTATCTCTAATTCCCATTCATTGTACAGTTATCTTTTTTTTCTTTGTGCCGCTCATCATAAAATTCCCAGTCATCCCCCTCCAGAATTCCATAATTCAGCGCAGTACTTTCGATATTCATACTATATGTTAGGCAAACAAGCTTATTATTTGCGCAAACGCACATTTAGTTCATTCATGCCGAGAAAACACAGAAAGCTAAACACTGAACTAATAGTTACATCAACCAGGCGGGTGTGTAAATCTTAAGTAACACCAACAAAAACGAAGTAACTGTTTGCAACATGTTTCAAAACACAAACCACAGTGAAGGTTTGCACAAGTGGAACGACCGGAAGTAATCTTTTACTCATCTTTGCAAAATTCACACACATCATTTCATAAACCATCTAGTTGCCGGCCCAACTGCATCTGCAATCTAACCATCCATTGTTTCCCATATTCCACATCATTCTTTGTTACATGATCATTCTTTCATCCCACGTCCTTATGCAACAAACGCAGAAAAACAAGAAACTAAAACAAACTCATGTTCAAACTTGCCCCCTCACAGCTTTCTCTTTTTTCCCTTTTAGTCATGCCCTGAGGTATTCACCCCACATCCTAACTTCCTGCCCATGCCAGAAAGGAAAAATCCATAATTGCCAGCCTTTACCACCCTCCGATTAAAACACACTTCCTTAAGGACTGACTGAATCTGCAAAAAGACAATACAGCAACTCTATATGTATGATCTTATTAAAGGCTGAAAAGGATATGAAGTCAAGAAAGACACGAGCTACGCACAAGGAAGTACAAGTAAAAACAGTCGTAGTCACCTTCTCATCCTGTATCCGCTCCATCTTTGCTGCTCGTTAGCAGATATTCAGAAAAGAACAGATCTTCAGATCGTAGACCGAGGCTTCTTATACCCGTCTGCCTCTTCTTCCTTACTGTATGAACACACCCCTCTGTGCAGACAGACAGCAGAAAAACCTGAAAACAAACAAACAGAAGGAGTATGTGATAACCCTGAAGCAAAGCTGCATGTGGACTTTTTCACAAATAACTGCTGAAAGAATCTAAAACAAACGCAGTGTTAGAAAATTGAAATGGATCACGTGGCTCAGAAGGTTTTTAAAGCACAGATCTAGTGGACTCACACCTGAAGTTCTTGTCTGGACACACTGAATTCAACAACATCAGTGAGTCCAGAGCTCATTGACCTGACAGTAAACTCCTCCCTCTGTTCTCCTCTCTCACTCCCTCTCTGTGCTCTAATTGTGATCTCACCAAAGAAAGAATAAAAAGAATAAAACAATGTAACTCCATCTCCTCAAATTAAATTCTTGTCGCCTCGCTTGTTTTGTTTGATCCACACAGAGACAATGCAGCAGCTCAGTGGGCCACATGGTGCAGTGGAGCATCAGGTGGTGATGCTCTATCATCCACCATAACTGTACCACTAATGTAACAGTAACACACACACACACATACACATTAAAAAATGACCAGATTTTTTTTGACACAAATGAATCAATGTGTTGAGTTGAAATAAATGTATCTTTACCAGTATCTTTTATGGTTCCGGTATAAGAGTCTGTTAGTTCCGACAAACTTTCAGTCCTCCCTCTCTCTTCTTCTTCTTCTTCTTCTTCTTCTTCTACTTCTTCTTCTATGTGTCTGTGTGCGCCTTTATAGATGATGGTACAAGTTCACAGGCACGTTCCCCCGTCTCTGACTCACACATGCGTAAAACGCGCCAGCGACCAGACCATTTCTCGTGTTAGTCATTTCTGGTGATGTCGTAATGCAGGTGGCAGCGGCGCAGACGCGTTTCCACGCAGACGGAAAGAGCGACGTGCCGGGGCGAGCGTATGGCGCAGAGCGCGGTGCGCGTGGCGCAGAACGCAGAGCGTGGCGCGCGCAGCGGGGATGGAGAGCAGGCGGCGGCCGGTGAAAGGAGGCTCTGTGCAGCTGAGGCTGAGGCCGCTGCTCCTGCTGGCTGCGCCGGCTGCCCACCGGGGGCGCGAGAACAAAAGGCAAAGTGCACCGAGCTCCCATACAAAGCCCGGTCACGCAGAAATCATGAGACCAGGCTCAGTGGGTGGCAAACAAACGGGGAGCCCTGCTAATTCTACAGCAGCTATGTCTAATCTTCCCAGTCCTGCTAAATCCCAGTGTGGAATCTGACAAAGTCCACTGCCTTACCAAAAAAAAAAAAAACAAAAAAAAAAGCAGTAAAAAAACACTTGGTGAGTAGAGTTTCCTGTTTTCAGTGATGAAGAAAAGATCAAGGTGAAAAGTTTCACAATTTAAATTGTATTAAAATTCTTTCAGTGATCTTTTGGAATGTGTTAAATAGAAACTCTCTCATTCGTACCTGCAGCTTTAAGGAACTCTAAGAACTATCAGTATCAGAGCCTTTATACAAATACTGAGGTGAATGGGAAATGCAGCTCCTACACACTGAAAACTGAATTCATTCAGTTAACCATAGTTTTTTTTCCAAACATGAAAATCTAAGGCATTAATGAATGATGGATTTTGTTCCCTGCCCACAGTGGACATGACCTCTGTGTCCCAAAGCGCCCTGGTCAGTATTATAGAAACAGAGAGTGATTATACAGAACACAATAATGGATTAATTATGAGGGCTGGTCTTCACATGGCCCAGCCTTGTGAGCTGCTTTCTCTGTGACACGTGTAGATAATAATCCAGTTTGAGCATTGTTACACAGTTAATATTTGTCTGCAGTAAATATTGGAAGGAAATGAACGGAACTAGGATTGTGTACGTCATAACTCAACATGATTTTTTTTTGAGAACGTTTTGTTTCAATGATCAGAACAGTTGCATTCATTCCTGTTATCGTTTTAAGACAGCATCTTTTATGATACAAACGAGTACCGTACTGATAATGACCTTGTGAATGACCTTGTGAAATCATCTCTGTGGCAAATCAAGAAGTCACAAGGTCACATTTCACCAGAATTCAACGACGCCCAGCTACAAGACAGGAAAAGAGTCATAATGCAAATCAAATGATGTAGAGTGTTTCCAACAGATGTTTGGGTGTTGAAACACACAGTTGGTGCTTTCTAAACTGAAAATCCCACAGTGACATAAGGTCACATTCCAAAATACTGTTCACTTTTTACATTTACTGTTACATTGTATAATAGGTCAAAAACTACAAGCCCACTTCTGAACAGGCATACGTACATTGTAGTCTGTGGAGATAACAATGTTCATTTATTTTTTCTAATATACCACACAGTTTCTGTGTCAGAAGGCGAATGTAAATCATTTATAATGTGCATTACTAATGCACATGAGTAGCTTTTTTAAATGGACAATTTACAGTGGATATGTTTAATCAGAAATCAGGAGTCGGCGTGAAGCTCCTTCCCTTTACGAAGGAACCCTTGCAAAAAAAACTGTTAAGATTGCAGTTAAAATTAAGTGCAATCAATAAATTCTCTTGAAACCGCTAACTTCCCCTGAAGAAAGGAAGTAGCCAAGAGAGCGGATGTGCAGATGTTAAATTACACTATGTCTAAAAGTCCCATCTGTATTACATGAGCCATTGCCAAGGAGGTCAACCCTGGAGCATCTCTTCCAGTGACCTGTCCTGAGTAAACAAATCAAATTATAAGACATCTGCAGAGACCAAATGGGATGTTGGACGGGTGCCTGCAGGAGACAGCACCCATTTCCTCGCTGTAAAACCAGAGACTCTGCACCCACACCGTAGAACATCACCCAGCAGTTTCTTCAATTTGAGGTCTTCATTGTCAAACCACCGCAGAACGTGTGTACAACAGTTGTTCTTCTGACGTGAATTGAATCCATGAACTGATGATTAGTTTGCTCAACTCATAACTTGAGTATTTAACAAAAAAAAGTAGTAGACTCCCTAGCAGAATCAACATTTTTTTTGGGCTTCATCATACATTTTCAGACAGCCCTTTCACTCATTATACATATGCAACAAGTTAAACAGTGTGGCTGGAAGCATCCGGAGGCACTTCGAGAGACCTGAGATAAAGTCAACAGACACAGCCAGTTCTTCCCTATTTGTTTACTGTGACCAGAAGGTGTAGCAGACTAGCAGTGAAGAACTCATACATACACACCTCTCACCACGTATGCTTTGACTGTTCTAAACAAGTTAATGAATAAATCAGTCAACATCATACTTTACGGTGAGCAACAAATAGAAATGTGTTAATTATAATTTTAACACAATTCTTTCTTGCCCAGGGGGAATTTGACTATGTTTTTAAGTTTGGATCTCGTATTGGTTAAAATATATCAACACGCATTTCTGATCATCTATTTTTTAAAGGATCATTGGGGTTACTAGGTAATTTATCTTACACCTTACAGACTGCTGCTCAACGTATGTACTTGCTTTCACTGAGCAAGTACATTTTGTGCAACAGAGCCACCTTGTGTCTATGTTTTGCCATTGCCTATAGCAAACAACCCAGCCACCGACCACATATTGCCAATCAGTCTCACGGAAATCACACTCACTTTTCTACATTATGTTTTAAATTCACTGCTTTGGTTATGATGGTATACGCATATCAGCAAGAAAGGCCTGAGACGTTGATCTGCTCTACACAATAGAACAGATGAAGGAAATGTACCAGCTGAGGGCATGTCAGGACTTATTATAGCATAGCAGAGGTGAAATGGTGCCAATAGAGGATGTGATGAGCTGAGGCTTGACAAAGGACGATTACAGCGGTCCTTTAAGTAAAAACAGGTCATAGGTCTATTGGCACCACAGTGTGATTAAATCAGTGAATAACTATATCCGCAGGCAAGCTCAAAAATGACACCCTGTGGAGAACATTATAGTTCCCATCAGTTCTCACAGTAACAAGGCCTGAGTGTTTTAAAGAATACCAACACCTGCAGGTTACTCTGTTCACACTGTGTTTGCTGGAGTAACATAAAAAGTCATGAACATCTATGAAGGAAGAATGAGAACTGTAAGTATGCACTTTATCATCTGCACACTTTGGGAAATGTCACAAGAGTGAATACTAATGTTCTAAAAAATAATTTATGTTCCCCCCCAAAAATCACCATGATTCATTCATTCATTATCTACCGCTTAATCCTGTTAAGGGTCGCGGGGGGAGCTGGAGCCGATCCCAGCTGACATCGGGCGACAGGCAGGGTACATCCTGGACAGGTCGCAAGGCCAATCACCATGATATTTCTGATTTTTGTTTAGAACTTTGACAGCTCAGTGAGATTATGCTTATTCATTTAGATTGATCACACACACTCATGCGATTAATTGACGCACAAAACCAGTAACGCCAACAACAGGAAATACTTCTCAATTTATAGTGTTTGGAAATTTCAAAACGCGATTGACGGAAAAACGGCATGTGTTACCTTGACCTGCCTTAAAATGATTGAGATTATCAACGGGAGAAAAAAAACAATTTCTTTTCCTTTTGTGATATTCTGATACTGATGAATGGAATGTGTTATATTTGGTTTAGAGAAATGCATAAGAATCTAATTCAGAGCAAAACATTAAAACATCATAACGAACCACACTCTTAATTATACCTGCACTATATTTATTGATTAAACAATGCTGAAGAGTAGAGACTGAAACAAACTTCAAACCTTAACATGCAGGATAAAAACATGTGCGTGTTTCGCTTTAAGTAACATCAGTAATGAAAAGGATGTGATAACTGTTTGAATTGCAATTAGGTATGATGCACTACAGAGGTATAAGTGTAAGCAACAGATATCCTGCAGTTGACTCTCATGATTCATCAATTTGTTTAGATCTTCCCAGGGAAACTTCCATTTTCTATTTGCTCATCCCATTTCGCAACCTGCAGCAGACAAGAAGAACATAATCAGCCATATGACAGCAAAACCACCAAGCTGCAGTAGAAGCAGTGATTTGCCTGTATTGCAGTTAATCATGTAGTTAGTTATGTTAATCATTAGAGCTTGTCAATAATGTAGCATGAGATCTGGAGGATATGTCAAATGCAAATAACAAAATAGAAAATCGCAGGATATGATCAGAGAGGACAAAGTCAATTGCATTCATAAACCCTTCAAACTTCAAGACACTAACTTCAAATAACCAATCAATAATTGCATACTGATAAAAAATAAAGTAGTACTTTATGCATCATCTTGAAAAGGCCAAAAATAAATTATAATTATTAATTAAGTGATAAAAAATAAATTAAGAAGAGTATGCAGGTTACGTGACACTTATAGCATTGAGCAAAGGACTACAGCTTACCCAGCTAGTGGGACAGAGGCTATTATAAACCCTCATGTACCACTGACAGGCAGTCGTATCCTGACCCTTGGCTGTAAGGGCCTTGTTGCACCTGTGGTAGTCTGAAATAAACAATTAAACCAGATTTTACTTGTGAATCACACAATGTTCATACCAACACATATTTAACTACTCTGAGGCAAAACAAACACAACAGCAGAAACATGCCTTGACAAAAAAAGGCTTGCATTTTTGTAGCCTCAATTGGCAAGGTGTTTGAGCAACATGGAAACATTCAAATGATTTTGATTTGCAAATTAGACATAGAAACCGGACAGGAAGGCTGTAATATGTGTGCTACCAGTTAATGCTACCTATGTCATGAGGAAAGCATATGTTTACAACTATATTACTGCAGCTACATTTGTTATGGTACATACTGTATGTCTGATTCTTATGTCAACAAATCACTTACTAATCACTGTCCTTTCATGCTACGTCTACCTAGATGTGTTGCAACTGTGTTTATTGCCCTCACCCAGGTAATTCTGGTAACAGTTGCGAGTCTGGTTGGTGTTGGGGAAACGGGCGTCAAAGGGAGCTGTCCTGTAGTTCTTCACCTTCTCGTCAGCAGCCTCAGCCATTTTTTAACACGTTCAAGCACACGTCAACACAAGTCTGTAAAAAACACATAGGTTTAATCAATCTGGAGCTGCGACACATTTACACACTCTAAACGTCAGATACACACAGCGATCCGAATTAATCCTTAACAACCTGCTAATCGTTAGCTCGCTAAGCTAGCGTGACGTTATAGGCAGAGTTTAATTTTAGCATGGCCTTTAATGCAACACGCTTTATAGCGTTATCAGGCTTAAGTATAAACATGCGCTACCAAAAACATGTTAAGTGCATAACATAGCCTCGTTAGCTGTTTGCTCACTGCTAACACGCTACCACACAGAAAGCCGACTGCTAGTAAACACGGTTAAATAAAACATTGTTGATCATAGCGTTTGGTAGACTTGGCAACAGAGAAGTCACAAAGGCAAAGATGACAATCACTAACATAAAATATAACAGAACTTGTGAGGACAACAGACGGCTAACCTTGGGACGCAAAAAGCCTTGTCCTACTCAGAGATGTCCTTCGTCGACGCGCAATGGATGCTGGGATATCGGGTCCAAGTCCTCCGCCCCCTTTTTCTTCTTCTTCTTCTTCTTCTTGTCAACTGTAGGTTTGTCCAGTGCCTCTGACGTGTTTGTCCCCACTGCCTCTTTCAGATTTTTTATTTATACTTAATTAAATTATGGTGCCATGCTAATCACTGACTATGCTAGTATCGACAGTAACAGCCAAAAATAGATTATATTCTTGCTGATTGATAAGTTAGCTAAGTTCAACCAGTTTTATTATACTCATATGACTGATAAATTAAAATAATTTAATATTACATTATACATAATTGTATTGTCCTAATTTACATGGAAGCAATAATTCAGTCAATGCAAACAAACAGTCTTTGCAATGGGACATATTTTTTTTGGCAGGTTATGACATTGTAGTAGAATCAAGAATCTTTATTTGTCACATGACATTGACAGCAGACATGGAATAGGAGTAACATGGACATCAGATGTCACCCAACTGGGACACGGTGACACTCGGCTTTCTCTTTCCATCACCATTTTCCTGTTAAAGGCCAGGTCAAAGTTCACAGGTGTCTCTGTCGCCAACACTGGTTTCCTGTCACACAGTGTGCATTTCCTTCATCCTCCTTCCAGCAAAAAATCACTCTGGGTTATTTCCTGTGTGTTATGTGATGCACTGTGATTATAAAACCACAGCACGCCATGTAGAATTTAAATGTACATGTAGTTAAGAATCCATCCCGCTGTGTAAATGTATGTACATTTCATTATAAAGAATGGAAATTGTGCTATATTTCTGCTTAACCGCCCAACCCCAAATATACTATACATTGCTTTACAGCGTTGAGTGTATAATACAGGACAGAGTATTATAGTTTCAAAAAGATCCATACATGTGTGAATTCATGCTTTTCTTGCTTTCTACTAATCTCTCTCTCTCTCTCTCTCTCTCTCTCTCTCTCTCTCTCTCTCAGTCAGGATATAGGTGTTGTCCACTGCAAAGGAAGGAAATTCTGTCACGTAGAACAATGGGCCTGTTTCTCTATCTATAGACCCATAGAGGCTGAGAGCCAGGGGGAGACAGGCAGCAGAATTTGTCCACTTAGAAAGAAAAGTATATTTTAGTTTAGACAAATGGACGATTAGAAATCGACGTGTATGTAGATGTGTGGCAGCTTTAAAAAATGGAATTTTGTTGTGAGGAGACAGCACAGGTATAAGAGTCCTGGATTACTTTAAGCTGCATATTAGGATTCAGGTGGCAAAGGATAATCATAACACACTGTAGAAGAATCAGAAGTATCTGTTGGTAAGTGTATTCATAATCCGATTCTTTTTCCAATAAGATTTTATGCTTTTTTTTTTAAATTATTCCACCACAATATCGAGGACGGGATGCTTTGTAAAAACTTCTGTTTTGAATAACAACAACAGCGTTGAGGTGTGGACACACTTGTCACGATATGAGAAAATAGTTTCAGTGCTAGAAAAGGGGGTGGTTTTCCAAAGGAATACAATGATTACCTTTTGATCTCCAAATAACACCTCCTAAAGGGAAAAATACAAGTGTGATCCTTCAAGTAATTTACTTGGATATAACCATTAGAAAGGGACAAGCAGTGACCTGTGCGATGGGTTTTTCCCTGTCACTGCGACAGCTGGACAAAACATGCTTCCTGTTTGAGAATGGGGAATTTACACTAGGATTTTTAGGGACTGAATAGGAGTGGAGGGCCGGGGTTAATCGGTTTTTGTTTGTTTTTCACCATGTTGACAACTTGCCGTAAGTATCCTGTTGATATTTTTCATGGTGACATCATCCTATTGTCATATTGTTTAAATCCTGGCATTGGTGCACCACATTCCTCTTTACAGTGGGGAGGGAGAATGGGGGGAAAAAAACCATAGTGTGTGAGCTTATTGAACATTATTGACTTGAAATGCTTCATTTCTGCCTAATTTCCGTGTATGACAGATGGAGGGGTCTGGCAGTCCTCGCATCAGAAAGCTTCATTTCCCCGTGGGCCTGTGGATCAACTCACCCAGGAAACACTTTGCCAAACTAGGTGGACGCTGGCCCAGTGCTGTGTCTGTGAAGTCAGTGTGAAGTTCTCACATTTTGATTCCTGCTTTGCTTCTATAATCACACATACTTGGTCACAGGTTAGGCAGCTCTCATGCCAGTTATTGTTTAGAGCTCCCAGCCAGATCAGTTTTTGTTGAATGAACAGTTTATGTAATGATGTAAATTTATCTTACTCTCACTGTCACCGGTATCCTTCTAACCCTGTAACCTTTCCTTGTGTTATTTTAGTCCTTGTTGTTTGTCAGTCATAATTCACAGCTGACTGGTCCCTTCCTCACCTCCTTCCTCTCTCCTCCATCTGTCTTCCCCTCCTCTGTTGTTACCAGGTCGACCACCAGCTCTGACGCAGCCTCCCTCCACGAGGCCCCCTCCGCTCCTTCCTCTTCCCTTTCTAACTCCACCCCCTCGCTGGCTTCCCCCACCCCATCCCCGTCTCCCTCCCCAGCCTTTCTCAGGCCACGGCCTGCTGGGCCTCAGTCTCGCACAAAGCGCCTTTCCCATCTCTTTCTGCGGGGGCGCTCCAACAGTGACCGGGACCGGGCAGTGGGGGAGAGGGAGAGGGAAATTTGGGCACATTCGGCTGCCCCCTCTTCCCACCACTACTTGCCCCCTGCCTCGTCATCAGCCCCGGGCCTGATCAAGATTTATGGAGATGCCCTCTCCAGTGGAGCCAACTATCGCTCCCTGCTGGCCAACATCCACTCTACAGCAAGGCAGCTCATTGCCCAGGTTATCACTCGCTACACAGAGAGAGAGCGGGACGAAACAGATGATGCTGGTATGACAAGGGGAAAAGCTCTTCTCATTTTCACCTTTGCTGTAATCCACTACTTAGACTTGTATACTGATAAGGTTTTTTTAATCAACTGAAAATAACTTCCTTCCTAACCTCTTCCTTACTTCCTGCATTACTTTCTAGTTCTCCAGAAACACAGCCCAGAGGACTTCCTATTGTGTGACGTCATTGGAAAGCCCATCCAGCAGCCAGATGGAGCTATCAAGTGGGAGACTGAGTGCCGGAGAAGTGTTGCCCCATGGGAATGTCCCTTGTTATTAGTGGACATGTGGAGGCCCAAGGATGGATTTGAGCGGCGCTTCGAAATCCAAAGGAAGGAAGACTATGAGAGAGAAGAGAGAGAGAGAGAGAAGGAGAGAGAGAGGGAAGGAGAGAACTACCAAGGTATGTGAAAGACTCAGCAAAGAGGCATGTAACTCGTAATACAGGATACTGGGTCAAACTGACCAATGCACTGATTGTCCGCCTGGGCAACAGGTGTGCGCTGGCGGCGAAGCAGGATGTCATCAGGCGGTGGACCAGAGGACAATGAGCGCGGTCACCGTGGCAGGAACACAGAGCTCAGGAGAAGCATCAGTGATATGAACCTGAGTCTGCGGCGTCGCCAAGGCAACCATGTCAGCAATGACCCACGTGGCTCTGGCAACCAGCCTAATAACAATGGTGGAGTGCAGGACAGGAAAAACATAGTAAGCATGATCAACCCACAGCCAGGAGAGGTAAAGAAAATGATGCGTTACAGAAGAACTGAATTAGTAGTTCATTTCTTTCTGTTAATCTTAATGTCTTAACCTGTTCTTTCAGATTAGGGCCTCAAAGGTTCAAGCAAAGGTTGGCTGGACGAACCAGCCAGTGGAGGATGAGAAAGATTACTCCAGCTGTGACCTGGAAGTGATGTCACAAAGTTTGATCCTTCCACCCACAGATCGGCCCTACTTCCTGTTGCTGCAGGGTTACGATCAGAGCAAGGTAAGACATGTTGACAGATGATATCACACACAAACACTCCCAGACAACACCCACACACATAGGCTATGTAAACACATTAACACACAATAAGCAGGCATTGCCACACACTGATGTGCACATATGCTACAATGCAACGTGCACATCCTAATTGACACTGGTGCCAATGGACGCGCTTGTTGTCGAGGATTTGTGAGGAGGTGCACGCATGCACACACTGTAAATATGACATCATACCTGCATGTCTGTAATCGCCACATACCATCTGGGTTTCCATCCCTGTATGAGCCTCTCCCATTCAGCATCCAACACAAAACACCCTCAGAGCCGCACAATGCTTCAACAATTTCTCCAGTGAAGGCACAAATCCCCTCTGTGTGCATCACTCCACCTCACACAATGACCTCACACAGGTTTCCATTGTAGCAAACTGTGACACACTTGATACCTTATCAGCCGCTGTTCGACTTAACATCTGATGGAAGATTGATATAAACCGTACCACTTTAAGATTACTTACAGACCTCCCTGACTTTCTGCTACTCTCCGGTGTGTGTTTTGTTTAGGATTTTGTTTTGTACATCATGACGGGACATACGCATGTGTTTGGAAGAAAGCCTACAATGAGAGAGCGAGAGAAGGACAGAGAGAGGGAGAGGAAAGGGAAGAGGCCTCTGAAAGTGGACACATTCCTCTCCGCCCCTGATCTTTTGGCTAGACATTTATTAGTGAGGAGAGACTCCGCTGTTCCTGAGACACCCAAAGGACAAGGTACTAACCTTAGCTCACTACTATTGTGTCCAACAACATTAAACAACAGGCCATTTGTACGATGCATTCACATAATTTGTGCAACTCAAAACTAGGATCATTCTTCTTGTGTTTGTCGTTTGTTGTGCTCTCTCATTCATTTCGTTTTATCCCAGCTCTAATGCGGCCCTTCAGGTGTGGTGCAGTTACACACAACGGAGTTGCCCTTTATAGGGAGACTGTCTTAAAGCCTGGGGATGTGATTGGTCTTGGGAACCATTTCCTCTTCCTGTACCGTGATCCCCGTGTAACCCCAGCTCCCCCTCTGGCACTGACCCTGCCATGGCAGGCTGATGCCTCCATCGCTTGCTGCCCTTCCGGGCTGGTGGACAGACAGGAGGCTTTGAGGCAGTACCTGGGATCAGCTGAGGCAGTTTTGAAATTCCATCCCCGTCATGCAGATACATTGTTACAAGTAAGAAAAGTAGAAAACTGACAAATGTAAACTCATAATAACTGTACAGTATCAAATCTCTGAAATTATTCATATAAATAAATAATTATATAAAAACATTATATCATTATTTATTTATATAAATAAATAATGACATAATTAAATATGTGTGTGTGTGTGTGTGTGTGTGTGTGTGTGTGCGTGTGCGCGTGTGTGTGTGTGTATATCTATCATGTTTTATCAACTCCTTCTTCTCACCTAGGAGATAATCTCCAAGAATTCATCTCCAGACTCCGGCGGTGGGCCCCTGGCACCTGCTTATCTCCTGTCAATCATGATAGACCACGCCTCCAAACACCTGGACCCTGCTCTCACCCCACAGATATTACTCAAGTCAGCCAATCTGATTAAAGAAATTGTCTGGGTAAGTGAAAGCAATCGAAAAGTCAATATATGAATTAAACAAAAAAAAAAATCAAATAAATATGCAGCATGTAGCATTAATACATCCAATCAGGGGCCTTTGTTTTTTGTGTAATTGAACTCTGTAATATAGGCATAAGAATAAGTGATCATTTTATGTCTTTCTTAAAATATAGTGCTGAGCGGGCACAATTTGACCTGATGATCATCAGACAGATCACAAAGGTGACATTTGCAGGTTGAACCTAAAGAAAAAGAAAATACATTTCAGTAAAAACTCTGAGAGGTGCGAGACTAGAAAAGAACAAGCTAAGTGTGAGGATAGTCCTGGGAGAGTACTGCGTGGCCGTGACCACATTTAAACAAGCTTGGCAGGAAAACATTGGGTTGCCAGTTTGAGATTGCCACATTCAGTCAGACAGAGAAACCAGCAGACAGACATGTGCCCTTCATTGTGGCCTGCTAGGTTGTGGACATGAGTGAGGATGAGCTGATGTCACTTCCCTCCTGCTGGAAAATGTGCTGTAATTGTCCTGGCTGCAGGGCTAGACGCTGCCCCCCCATCCCCCCTCCACCCCCTCACTGAGCTGAAACGTCTCCCCTCTCTTCTGTCTCCAACTCTCTTCACAGGATAACATTAAGGAATTTGGGGATAAGCATCCCACGCAAAAGTAAGAGCATTTTTGTTCGACGTCATGTTTCCTCTGTTTAGAGATCTCCCGCTGAGTGATTCATGATACATTTGTACTTCTGCTGTTATGTCTTTGGTGAATTTTTGTGGTGTGATGAAGGCATCTTGACAAAGAAATGTTGAAAAATGGCTCAAACACTGTTGAGTAACAATAACTTGGGCTATTTTTACTGACGGTCTCGCGTGTTTCTGTTTTAAAGCACTAACAAAACGCTGACAGGAGAATGTTCACAATGAGTTTACGGCTCACAAAGCTCTGACATGACACAAATGTTATGTCCAGTTCAACAGAGCAGGAGGGCGAGATAAGCGTGCCGAATGTTCAGACGCTGTCATCTGACCTTCGACCCCTGATGTTCTGGATGTCAAACGCCACGGAGCTCCTTAACTTCTTTCAGGTCAAAGTTGAAACCATGGAGAAAGAGTGGGAGTTTGAAGGTGAGAGTGTTTTAAAAACAGTGACAGTAGTTAAAAATCATTTAATGAAGCATGAAGGGACTTTGGCAATGTTCCATATAGATTAGAGGTGACACAAAGCTTTAATTCTTATTATCTGAATGATCATCTGCAGCCCCTGGGGATCCAGTCTTGACAGCTGACATGGACACCTGCTCAGAAGCTCTGGCACAGCTGGACGATGTCATTATGCACACTTTCCAGCAGTGTGTTTATCACCTCACCAAGGTACCAAGACACAGTGAAATGATGCCATGACACTGAGAGAGACAGCGAAATGTCTTTCTTAGGACTACTTGTTTTTGTTGTTTACCAAGATCTTTCCGGAGCTGTTTAACCACCACATACAATCCATTTAACTTTTTCCAGCTGTGAGCATCTCCTCCATTTCCTTCATGCTTTGTGTTGTGTGAGGATAATGGCTCCAATGGCACACTGTAATATCAACCGTATTTAGAATGCATACTGTCCGTTTGATTTTGGAATACTGTAGTTTTCCAGTGTAAACGTACTACATGCTACAAATCCGCTTAGATAGATTTGGTATCTACAGCCAGTATGGTCAAAATAGTGATGCTTATATGCTGTTGTGTATTGTTGATAGATGAAGATTTGCTAAACACCAGTATAAAAAGTGTTGTTGAGGTCAGTCATGAAGTGATTATCGAAGAAAATAAGCAGATAAAGATTTTGCCATGATTCTGGCTCTGGATCAGGATCACAGAGGAAGCTCTTGTTTGGACATGAACAAACACACCAAATTTCATGGCAATAAATCCAGCAGTTGCTGAGGAATTTCAATCTCAGCCACAAATGTTGAGCTCGTTATAGTGTGAGAGGAAAAGGCAGAGGATCACCAAATTCATTATGACTAATCCTCTGGGGATTAGGAATGTTTGTACGATGGTAATGTGAACTTTTCCAGTATTTGTTGAAATATCTGAAGTTGGATCAAATGTTGAGGTTTCAACAATCCCATCTTAACCGATTTGCTGCCCCATCCTTCATTCAAGCATTATTTATGCTTTTTATTAAAGAGCGTTTTAAAACAGTTTAACTAAATTTTTCTTCCTGTCTGTCCACAAAGACCTTGTACTCACTGCTTCCAGCTCTCTTGGACACCAACCCATTCTCCACTGAGGACAAAGAGAAGGAGAAAGGTGGGGCAGGGGGTGCAGAGGGAGAAAAGACAGGAGAAGAAGGAGAAGTGGACGATGTGTCTGCCTTACCCCCGACGGTCGCCGGCCTGGTGGAAGTGTATCGGTGTTCCCTCATGCTGTCGCGGGACGCGTGTCTGTCCCCACCTCTGACCTCCCAAACCTTTGGATACCTCTTCTTCTTCACCAACACCTCCCTGCTCAATACGCTGCTGGAGAGAGGTGAGAGGGTAGAGCTTAAAACCACCCTATGTCACGTCTGCTGACCAATGTGATCACGGGGGACAAACCCGACATAATGTAATCCCTATGTAAGGTCATATTAAGGTTTTTGATTTATGCGGTGGTTCTTTTTTATAGTTTAGGATTTCAAGTTTTCTTTTTTTTTACCATAATTTGTATAATCTTAGTTTAAATATCTAAGTTTCTCTATGCACTCTCAAATAACATATTAACCAAAAAGTAACCCATAAATTGTTTTTTTAAATTATTTTTAGAACAACTCTTGCTATTATCCACTTCCTTTTTTCCCAGATGGACTGTTCTCTTGGTCCAGGGCCGTCCAGATCAGAACAAACTTGGACCTGGTTTTGGATTGGCTACAGGGGGCGGGATTAGGGGACATTGCCTCTGAGTTTCTGAAGAAACTGTCAGTCACAGTCAACTTCCTCTGTATCCCCAAGACTCGACTGATCCAGGTTGGTTGGTTAGTTGTGCAGCATGCCCAATTTAGTCCTCTGCTTAAAATAACCAGCTAATATCTGCTCCATGAACCTCTCTTCTTCCAGTCGTCCTGGGTTAGTCTACAGGAGGACCATGCCATGTTAAGCCCCTCCCAGCTGCACCACCTGCTCACTCATTACAAGCTGGGACCAACCAGGGCCACCCCTGCATCCTGGGCCCCTCCTCCAGGCACAGAGCTGAGTGGAGGTAAAAGACTGAAACTACTACAACTACTAATATAGATATAAATATAATATATATAAAACAAAATGATGTACATGTTTGTCAAATCAAAATGATTTGTAATCCCTCTCGTTTTTCAGACATCTTTGAGAGCTTCCTGGACCATCCTCCTCTGATCCTGCCAAATGAGACTCCACGCCTTGACCTCTCCCAGCCAATCCCAAGCCCTGAGCTCCAAAAGGAAGTGACACGTCTCCGCACCTTCTTGTGGGGACTTGACCAGGATGAGCTTCCCGCCAATCAGAGGACTCGGCTTTGAAGGAGCCCATATTTATCTCCTTGTGGATGTCGCGTAGGAGTAAGAAGGATCTCACCGGAGGAGGCAAACTGCTAGTCACCCACAATCCAAACCGGACACGTGTCTCTTCATTTTGGTGCCTTTGTTGTTTTTTCATGACATTTTCAGTTCATATATTCATTTAGATATTTCAATTAAGACAGATAAATGTAGTGGCTTTGGTCTTTCTAGAAATTACTTTGATGCAGGGAGAAATTCATATCTCTTGGGCTACATAGTTATGTATTTTACATGACTGTTTGACTTGGCTTCCATGCATGTTTTTAAAGTACTTGTTTTTAATAAAACGCAGAATTCTAGTCTCAAAGGCCTACAGTTTTCATGTAATCTTTGACTAGTTTGTTTTCCACACTGGTCTCCCTGGGGCTTCAAACTCATGTCAGCTTCGACACAGAAGAAACAGTCCACAAGGTGGCGTTGCAGCACTCATTCCTCTTTGACGTTAAATGATGAGTCTGCAGGTAGAATTGCTTGACTTAGGAGGCGATCACACAACTGCATTGTCATGTGTTCCAAAGGCACATTCTCATTTCCTGTAATAGTGGTAGCGTTTTACGCAGGGTCATGACTCAAGGCAGCAAATGAGACTGTGATGACCACACAAAGGTTACCTTCACCAAGGTAGGTTGCCGTAAAGGTCACGGCTGGTGACTTATGATCAGTGGGGAGACTTTAATTTCCCTTTGGCTGATGTGACACACACTTAAGTGGTCTGTCGGTTTGGGTATCCCATCTCATTAAAATGCCCTGGCTCTTAAAGAAAGCCCAGCTCATTAGGCATAAATTAACAAGTGGTTTGTCTCCAACTGATTGACAGGTGATATTGTTACCAAGAGTGAGTAACAGCTTAACCTGTACTGGCACACGTTTGTAATATGCAGTTAATTTGACCGTCTAGTCATCCAGACGGCTTCAGAGAACAGTTCACCACCTTCTTTGTTTTCAGAGTGAGGCTCTATGGCGTCTCAGCAAACACGAGTTATCGTGCTCCTCCTCTGGCGTCCATCCAAATGGCTTCCTTTCTTCCGGTCAGCTTTCCAGATAAATTCCTTTACGGTAAAAAGAAAAGGAAAGAAAGGAGAAAAAAAACAAAAACATGCATCCCGTGAGAGACCCGTCCGGCTTACATCATCACTGTTGGCTGCAGTTTCTTACTGTGCTGACATCAAAAAAACATGCTCTTGAGAAAGACCAGTTCAAGATTATGAATCATAAGAAGAGGCCCCCCTGCGGTTGCACTTATCAATTAAGTGATTGTAATCGCTCCCATTTGAAATTCAATGCGGCGTATGAGTGAGAGTGAGACGGTGTTTGTGTGCTAATTTCAACTTTCCAGTAATGTCGTACAGATGTAGTCTGTAGCTGTATAATGAAACACAGACGAGGCTCAGACGGGCATAGGTCCATGCCGACTGTTAACAGTAGTCCGTGATACAATACGGTGACCAATGTCTGAGTACTATTAAGTAACGTGTAGGGTTTAGTAAGCATGTGACACACACATGGTTTTCTGTGATCTCGATTACTGACGCAGACAAAAGGGCACATGCACACACTTTCACCCGGCACTGTGTAGTCTCTCTCTCTCTCACACACACGCACACACACACACACACACAAAACTCTTTTCTCTGTCTCACACACACTCTAAATAGACTTCTGTACCCAGGTGCAGAGTACCACACCTGTTGTGGAGGCTCTCTGTAATTAGCTCAACACAATTATCACTGGTGGACGGAGGGGGGGTGAGGGGCCGGGGGGAGTGCAGAGGACAATGGGGCAGTTATTCTCTCCCTATCATCTCCTCCTCTCTCCCTGCTTGTCGAGTAATGAAAGATTCTTCCCTTCTTCAAAGGGTCGGAGTTTCCTACAAAACAGCTGAGTCAGAGGAGAAAAGAGAGGAGGATGAAAAGAAAAGCAGAACAGTCGGGAGGCAAGCCGGGTAATGCAACGCTGCTGGTGTGAGGCCCAGTGGACCACAGTGATTGTGTTCATTGTTGCTGCGCACAGGAGTCATTTTCAGGCACCGGGGGGAAAAAAAGGGCCCATGGCTCTCACACTTAACACTAACAGCTACAACCTGGCGCGGCCCCAGTATCTATTTGTGATCTGGTAACACTTTACCTGAGCCCTGCGTCATCGCAAAGCCCGCAGTGTAAGGAGGTTTTCCGAGACATACGTAAGGGGAAAGGACAGAATGCGATGACTGTGGGGCCACTGATGGAGGCTGTGAGCCATGTTTTATCGGGAAACTGGGGGGGAAAGTGTGAGAGTTGGAGACCAAAGTAGTCATCGCATCAGTTATTGTGGAATCTGGTTTCCTATAGCAGTAGGAACCTGAACTATTATTATTTTTTATCCCAATACCATGTGGACAAAAGGTGCAATATTAATGAATAAAAGATTTCGGGTCCCAGACTGAAAATATGACCAATCATCAGAGAGTCAGTGAATCAGCTCTATGCTCAAAAGGTAAAAAAAACAAAAAAAGGACTCGTGAATGAAAACATGGTTCCGGCCTGTGTTATGGCCCGGGAGGAAATAAGGGAGCAAGGGAATCTCTGTTAGGTCACAGACAGACAAAAAGACAGACTGGGGGTGTAGGAATCTGCGTGAGGTTTGAAACAACTGGAGAGAAGGTCAGAGGCGCTGGGAGGGGAATCAGTCAAACGCAGACAGAAGACAGACTGTGGCTGACGTTGGCGATGGGGAGGCTTGTGGACGAAATGGACAGCAGAGCCTCAGTGAGGTGACTTAAAGGCCAAGAGAAAAACTTTGGTCTTCCTCAAGGGACAGATCTGTTTTCCCCCGGTTACGTCACCCAGATGTTAAACGCACACGCTTTTCTCTCTCTTCTTTCTTTTTTTTTTTTTTTTTTGGTGCACACATGCATGCCCCAACACACAAACACACACAGGCACACGCGGGGATATAAAGAACCCCTGTGAGGTCAGATCCTCTGGGCTGAGGGTGTCCACTGTTAGTGGACCGGCCAGCGAAGCCTCACAGTCTCACTGGCAGCTACAACCACCACCACCACCACCAACCGCTGTACCCTGCTTTACCCTGCCCTGCCCTGCCCCGGCTCTCTCTCCACTGGCGGCTGTCTGTCCTGGCCCACTGCTGCTGCCTGTCCAGGGCAGCAGCGCCTTCATATGTGTGCCTTTCACTCTGGGACAGAGCCAACGCTACCCAATAAGACTGGTGGTCTCCCCAAATTGTTCTCATCCACCTTTCTCGTCCTTTCCCTCTCTTTTCTCCCGTTTTCCTGACACTCACCTTCCAGTTCAAGCTCAGTATGTTTCTGTCGGGCCGGGGGGCCTGCGGGCATGTGGGTAGGGGCCTTATTCCATCGGCCTGGGGCTTCTGTCAGAGGCTTGTTCCATTTTGCGTCATGGTGTTGACTGAGCAGACCCCACACTTAACTCCCATAGAGCTATGGGGTTGGGCGGCAGGGCGGCCAGCTCAGGCTAACGCGGCCCCGTGTTCAGCGTGGTAATCTGATGGCCATGTTTATTTTATGTAGCTTTCCTTTGATGGAGCTGAAAAAGTCTTTGGGCTTTTTGTTTCAGCACTTTCACTGCCAGGTCAGAGGTGCTCGCCGTGGTTACTCTCAGGAAGAATAATATTTGCACTTGTTTTCGCTCCAAACAGGCTTTTTTCCATATTAGTGTCAGGGATACTCTCTGAGTTTCTGCCTTCCACTGATTCGGCACACTGACGGTGAAGGGTGGCAGCGGACGGCACCTCAAAGGTATCACCCCCACAAGGGTAACGGGGGTGTTCTACGAGTTGTCCCAGAGTCCCATTACTGTACCCCCATCACTCTCAATGAAGGTCTGAGAGACAGCCCTTTAGCCACATGCAGTATATAAGCCCCATTAGTGAGGGGAAACACACACATAAACAGATGAAAAAAAACTCTACCACCTCCTGCGTAGGTGCCCCAGGCTCCACCTAAGCTGTCCGTCGTCCAAACTTCCCAGGGGTCCTTTTTAATGGAGTAACCAAAAAGAAAGTACCTCTCCGTCTTGTCTACTGGAGCGTTTTCACTGCCTCACTTCAAAACTCACACACCTACCTTTTTCTGCTTTGTGTCAGCTGTTTCAGGTGGTTCAAAAAAGCCAAGGAACCGCACAATGGGTGTGTTCACACCTGAAAGCCGGGATCAAAGTTCTAGACAAGGTTTGCGTTTTTGTTGCATTGGATTCATTGGGTCCAGTTTGTTTTGGAGTTTCTGTGACTTTGCAAGTGCTTTAAAGGACTTTACCTATACAGGGGTATGTCCTGTCATCATTTCCTACGCATCTCTGGTTCACAGAAGGACATCCTCTCTCTTTGATCCTGCCACAACATTCTAATAGTTGGTCTCAAAGATCAAAGAGTCCAAAAAAAAATGTTTTCACTCTGCAAACGAAACTGAAGAACCTTGGTACAGTTTAATCCAGACCACAACCAACTTGTTTGGTCAGGCCAAATTTTGGCTCTGTGGTCCTGCCCATGGGCCGAGGCACATTTGACACCTGCTATTTTGGTGAAGGCCAAACTGAAAAGTCTGAAGGCTCGGCCCATAAATGGATGAATGTAAAAACCTTTACATACAAGTGAGATGTTTAGCTCACATTCCCTGGATCAAATTCTGGCCCCAATCAGTTCCGTAGGACCACGCCATAAAGTACACAGAAAGTCTAATGTAGTGCCCCTCATCACATGTTGTACACTAATGGTATCTCTGTTAAGCTCTGCAATGTTGATCTGACCCGGTAAATGCTTTGATATGATCGGAGTGGCGACTTACAAGTCTTGCTTTGTCATGCAAGAATGCTTTTTACTTTGAAGAATAATTAGTACATGGCTTTTGAGAAAAGAAGCATAGATTGTGGCAGGGAATATTGTTTATCTATCGCGACTTTGTTATTGCAATTGGCCAGAGTCTATGCTGTCATATTATGGGAATGAATCATTGCCATAAAAGATAAGACACCCCAAGGAGGTTTACGGATATTGTTTCATTTCCTTCCAGGTTGTTCATTATTTATGATCTGAATACATAAAAGACTGGGTCTTGGCCAGATACGAACAATGAGCGCTCCTGCAAACATTCACACACCAGCACACATAAACAGAAACTAGATCGCCAGGTTCAACCGGCCTCTGTATCGCTTATCTTTCCGTTGCAGATGAATACAAAACCATGCAGAGAAAGAATTGTTTATACTTCCTGCACTCCTCCATATATCCCATTATCCACTTTCAGTGCTAAGACATTAGACTTGTTGCTGACCTCCCCCGTGAATTGGAGGTATGTGCTTACTCACAGATGAAGGAGCCTACACGATGATGTAATCCAAGAGAAATGGGGAAATAAGAAGTGTGGGGGGGGGGGGGGCCACCCTGGGGGGGGGGGGGGGGCTACCCTGGTGGCAGGTAATCCAATCCTTTCTGGTGCAATTTAGCAGCTCAAAACAACTCTGACCGCCCAGAAAAATCAGTATCAGCAGCCAGACAAAAAGGATGTGGACTGTTAGCAGACGCTGATGTAAAGTGATGTAAGTCTTTAGCAGGCCACTGCAGACTACAGAGGGGAAGCTAATCTGGATCAGCAGGGTTTGGCAGAGTTGTATTCACTGTTCAAATTGAGCTTGGAAGCCTCTGCAGGTGGCACAGTGTGGAAGACTACAGAAATGCCAGGTTGATGATTCAGTCATGGTTGCTGTCAGTCAAAGGTATTCATCAGCCAGAAATGTGGGGTGTGTGTGTGTGTGTGTGTGTGTGTGTGTGGCGCCGTTTCTCTTCCCACTCACTGTCAACAGTTAACCTTTCCCGGGGTGTACACCTCTGTGCTCTCTTCCTGTTCCACGGTCCCTTATTCCCAACCAACACCCTTTCGATGGGAATTTGTATCACGTCTTTGCAGTTGCTATCTCTTTCTTTCAGTCGTTTTCTTCCATTCCACCACGTTGTGTTTTCTCATCCCACCTTTATCGCAGGACATTACCTCTTTTCTCCTCGACCCCCTCGCCTATCAGCGCTCAGTCATCGCTTCCGAACTCTTCCCATTTCTCTCGTCTCACGTGTCACCTCTACATCCTCGTCATCACTCTCGGCCCGCTACGATAGTCAAGGTCAGAGTTTGTTGTCTTTGTGTCAAACCAAGACCTACATCTATCCAGGCATCCTGTTTCATTCCCTCCCATCCCATCTCTTTGTCGTCATGTCTTTTATTTCTCCCTGGTGATTGTCCGTGCGCTTATTGTTTCTGCTCTTTAAGTCCAGTCTGCTGTGGGGAATTTCCTTCTTATCGCTCACTGGGCAATTCCTTGCATTCCCGGCATGCTTCCTGGCACTACTGGGGGTCCAGCCAGATGTGAGGGCGTCTGTAAATGCAACGCAGACGCTGAGACCAATGACACCATTCGTTCCTCCAGTGGTGACCCCTCTGATGATGACGGACAGTATGATTGATGAAAGTAAAGTCGATGAGGAGCCAGGGAGGAAAGAGAAAAAGGCATTGATGGTGGCGGGGTAATTGTAATTTATGTGAAATCTGTGCCAAAAATAGAAGATTCTGGATAGCTTTCATTTCTATGTCCTTGACTCACAGACTGTTATTGATAGGAGATGACTTATAAAGCATTTAAATACCTCCCAACAGAGCCGTTTGTGGCTAATTGGGAACAGCAGGAGGTCAAAGAGCACTAACAAACACTGGGAACAAGAATAGAGAGATTAGAATAACTTCCATGTCATTCCTCTTAGTCACAGTCTGGCAATGATAAAGGTGCTTCTGCAACTGCACACGAAACAAAGCACTCGTGACTTCCCATAATGAACAAGGGTCAAGAAAATAAAACTCAGGCGACAGCAGGGTTGCGACAGGTCGTGCAGATGTACAAGTAATTGATGGCCATCAGACTCAGAGCTGCAGATAATGATAATGGTGGTTAAGAAGAATGCAAACATGTTACTTCCATATCTGCCTCTCACTATTCCAGAGATAAGATGTCCAAGAAATATGAGGGATAGATAGTCCGGTTTATGTAAACATGTATGGTAAATGTTTCCTATCCTCCGGAGAGGACAAAAGGACAAGCCGCGTCACGACAGCAACTGCCGAAATTTCAATCTCGAAAAGCAACACAGTGCGTCCTCTGTGCTGCGTTTGCGCCGCTTTAAGTCAAAGTCACTTCAAACCATAGTTGACATTTCTGTGAACTTGAGGTCCACCTCCCCACCCTGTGCGGTCAACGCACAGCCTACTGAATTTCAAGAGAAGCCTTTTTGATTTCCAAACATTTCTAATGCGCCCTGCCTCCCCACTGTTGCGCTCAGCTCCCCGATCCCTGTCTGCGCACGACTTCAAAACATAAACAGTGACAACATGCGGATATGAAATTTCCTCTGCCGTGTTTGCTCTTAGTTATGATGAAATTTACACACTCCACATGGCTGACGCAAAGGAAATGTTTTGTGGCTCGACGGCAGAATCAATACAGCTGGCCGTGTGCTGTTATAAGTTGTGTTATCTGCTATCATTGTTGTGGGAGGTTGATTTATGATTGTCAGCGCGTAATGAGCGTTAATTTAATGAATAGCCCGGGATGAAGGGGCCTGAAGTGCGTCAGCATTCAAAGAAAAAAAGGAGACCATGTCATGTTAAAGGGGGTAGTGGGTTATAAATTGCTTTAAATGCTGGGGGGGGGGGCTGTCTTACAGACGTAAGCACACGTGTGTTTTTGTGTGTCTATCCATCTACAAAAGGTCCACCCCTCTCGCCCCTCCATGTGACTAAGGTCACATCACGTTGACAAAGTGGCTTTGTAGGGCAAACAGCGACGTCAGACAAGTCTTCTTCCTTTTGTCTTCCCGCTCCCCTCACTTTTTCCCGTCGTCTCTCCAGGCCCCGCTGCCCCCTTACGCACACACTCCACTCCCCCCCCCCCAACCCATTTCCCCCGAGTGTTTCTCAGCAGCAACCCATTTCCCCCGAGTGTTTCTCAGCAGCTCCTAGCTTCCGTAGAATAACATGACAACGAGCTTAGTTTGTGGCTGACGCAGACTCAAAGGCAAGTAGTGGTCAGAGCTGATACAGTACACAACGCTTGCAGACAAACACGCGGATGCAGTAAGTCACCACAGAACCTAGTGCAGGGCTGACAAAGAGACAGACGATATACAAGTAATGTCTCCGCGACAACTATTCTGCACCACTGAGGAATGCACCAAAAATAGGACCTTTACTTTCGTTCCTTTAAAAAAAAAAAAAAGTTTGGTTCGAGAGTCAGTGGAGCAGAGATATTGTAGCTAGGTGATGAAAAAAAAAAGGAAGACGGTTCACAGTTTACATGTGCATCATGTCTGGATCCACAGCATGTGCTGTTTATGTTTCATTGATCCCTCTGCACACCAGACAGCACAGGCAAGGGAAAACAGAGCAGGAGGATGTCGAGAGGGCTGTGGGGAAGAGGCGCTTTGAAAGACGGAGGGGATGAGGAGCAAGAGAGGGATGCAGACGGGACACGCAATGACAGAGGAGGAAAGAATGTTTAGGGCGACTGAGAACGGCAGGGAGAGGAGCAGGAGGGAGCTCCGAGACAGGCCTGGGCTCTGCAGTGTATTAACACCAGTCTGAGATGGAGGGAGCAAGCAGGGTAGATGGAAAGAGTGTTTGCACAGTAAAAAGTTCCTTTTGCGTGGGTAGCTTACTTCCCGCTGTACCCCCCCCCCACACACACACACACACACACACTCCCCCGCCCCCCTCTCCTTCTCACACTCTGTCTGCGACCTGTTGCTTCAGGTTCAGTCGGAGATTTCCTCACTGAAGAGGGAACGTGAGCAGGTGAGCAACGCGGCCTGCGAAAGGGAGACGGTTTCGTCTGACGCAGTCGCACGTGCGCGTACGCACGCACACATGCGCGTGCACTGACGCACGCACACACACACACACACA